>JAJEJO010002653.1:0-41321 GCA_020662805.1 Glaucomys volans
CCTGGCTTGCACCTTACTTTTTAAATGGATTTGTTTCTTTCTCTTCCTCTCTCCCTGCTCCTCCCTAATCTCTTCCCCTCCCTAATCTCAAGGGGAACAGGATTACCTTTCTTTCCCATCCTAGGCAGAGTTATCTGTCCCTGGGTACACACCCACCATAGAAATGAAGTAATCCAGGTTTGGGAGTGGCACCAGAAGATCTCAGAAATGACTATCTCCCAAATTAGCAAGTGAATTACAACTCCAACAGAGAACATGTGGAATGTAGCCTTTGAGTCACCTCTTTAAAAGCCCCCTGTTCCTGCTGATGGGCAGAATCACAGCCTTTGGGACAGGAGTCTCCTGTGTTTCTCCTTTGGTAATGAAGCAATAAAACTTCTTTTTCCTTTATCTCAAAACCATGTCATCCTGCAGCTGGGCACAGTGTCACACACCTGTAATCCCAGCGACTTGAGGGCTGAGACAGGAGGATCACGAGTTCAAAACCAGCTTCAACAACTTAGTGAGGCCTTAAGCAACTCAGTGAGACCCTGTCTCTAAATAAAATACAAAAAAGGGCTGGGGTTGTGGCTTAGTGGTTGAATGTCCCTAGGTTCAATCCCCAGTACCAAAAACCAAACAAACAAATAAACAAATAAAAAGACCAAGCAAACAAACAAACAAAAAACAACTGTTGCACCTTGTCATTCTTATTGAATTGGCATCAGGGACAAGGACCAAGCTTTCAGTAACAAGAGCAACCTCGCCCATTAAACTCTGAGAGTGCGTCCCAGGAACCTTAATGTTCTTAGAATGAATGTTCCCTAACTTTTAGGGAGGATCTGCTAAATTAAGGGTTTTAAGCCCAAATAGCAGAGATTTAGGTACTTTTGTGCAAACTGAATTCTGAGACTTGTTCTTCAACCAAAGGTATAAGCTTAAATGGTAGGGTTTGGGCATCAGCTAAAGCAATGTGTCCTAAACTTCTCAACAAAATTACCCAGAGGACAAGTTAATAATAGAGATTCCCAGACCTATTTCACACACATTCTGATACAGTGGGTCAGGGATGAAGCCAAGGTGATTCATGGGTAAGCAGCAAAATTTAGTAAACACAGAACTTTGGGATAAAAGCGCCCATTAAGAACATCAGACCTGCACCATACTTGGAGAAATTATTTGGAAGATTTTATTAGTCACTCTTATTTTCCCCCCAATTTTGTGGTATTTTTTTCTAATGTGGATTTGGCCCTGTTTGATTCTCCTAGTTTTTTCTCTGATAAGTATATCACTAAAGCTCAGCAGTGTAAACCCTGGGCACAAAGAAGATGCTTTCATTAAAAGTTTCATCAGTGTTTATACCTATAATTTGGGCTTGTCCTCTACTAGATCATTATATGTTCAAGGACAGGGACTAATCTTGTTAACCCAGTACCCATCTTGGACCTCTGTTCAGCAATTCAGAAATTGCTGAAAAAATATTTACTCAATACTAGACAGGTTAATAGTTTTTTAAGAGGTTAGAAGGAGTTTGAATCACACTTAGCCCACATCTTGCAAATTCTCCTCTAGTCTGGTGGTAGATTTTTTACTTTGCCATAAATGAAGCTCCCAGTGCTTTGTACAATACCCTGTAACACCTATTGATTTTCCTGAATGTCACCTCTGCTCCCCCAATTTGAACAGACAATCACAGAGTACAGGGAGGTGAATTGATGGAGATCAGACATGCATTTGAAAGAGATTGCACCTTTTAATTTTAACTGCTGACATCAATCTGGTTACTGCACCCATGCTGTAGCGTTTAAGTATTAAATTAAAACTATTATATACCATTATAACATACCAGTCAAAATATGGAAAAAATGGGGGCTGGGGATATAGCTCAGTTGGTAGAGCGCTTGCCTTGCAAGCACAAGGCCCTAGGTTCAATCCTCAGCACTGCAAAAAAATAAAAATAAAAAATAAATAAAAAATGGAAAAAATGCAGTTTACAGAAAATGCATTTATATTGATTGATATTTTTAAAGAATCAGTAAGTGTGGCCCTTCATTTTACCAGTAGAGAACATGAAGTTGAAATTATACATTCTGGATAGATTTGAAGAAAATATATGACTGATTGAAATATGTTAAGGAAGTTTTTTAAAAATACAAAAGCAACATGTCCTGAAGATATCCTTTATAGAAACTTCTCTGATTTTTTTTTCCCTAGCAGTAACCATGGCTGAGTATAGTTAAGTAAAAAAAAAGTGGTTCTGATAATAAAATAGAAAACTTTGGCAGATGGGCACAGCAGAAAGAGAACAGGCTTTAGAGGCAACAAGACATAGGAGAAGATTCAGGTTCTTAAATGGAATAACTACTTGACCTTGGACAAGTTACCAATATTTTTAAGCAAACATTTGCATGGATGAATGGCACTCCATGTTTCCTCCCTTTTAATAGAAGTGATAGCTGATGAATGAATATTCAGAAAAGGAGTAATATTGAGCAGATAATATGAGTCATAAACTTGTCTATTGCCACAAAAAATAAGCTGGTATCAGTCATAGTATATAGCCAAACAATAGACCGAAGAAACAAGCAAAACAAAACACCCTGTTTATCTCAAGAAATTTCTAAATAGATTCTTTGTCATGGCATTGTGAATTTGCATTTATCTCATGATTATGGCTTTTGGAAAGTAGGTTGGCATTTCAATAAAGCATGAGTATCCATAAAACAAGATTTCTTATATAGATTTTGAGGAGTTCCTTCATCACAACATTAAAGTGCATAGAAACTTCTCTGTATTTTTCACACAGAAAAAGACATCAATGTGCCCAGGTGCAGATGTATTTAGATCTAAGGTTGGGAAAAAATAAAGATAAATCCTGGTCAATGCGCAAATACAATTTGTTAGCTTACTTTTATGCAGGTAGGTGGGGGAAACAGACAATGGGGTTACTTAGAACCACATGGGAAATTTTGCTTCAGTCCAATTATATGTTCCTGAATATGTTATCATTTGATGAAAATCTTACCATTTAGTTCTACCCGTATTTCTCCATTTCCCTCTTACTTAACCATTGGTAATACAAAGCATGGACAAGAATAATAGACTCAGTGGGGAAATCCAGGAAGGCCTGTCTGTTCAGATTATTCTTGGTTTCTCTAAATAGTATTCCCTTTCCCTGGATGGGGCAAGCCCCCTCTGAAATTGATAGGGGACAGGTAGATGTGAGTGGTGGGAACATGGGGTTAAGGGAATAATTCTATAAAATGGGCTCACTGTGCTGAAGCCCACATGCTTTCTTTCCAAAGAAGCAGTTTACTTGCAACCCTGCCAGGCTTAAATGGACAGATGTGTCACATTCCTCAGAAAATAAATTTTTCTTCCTATTAACAAAGGATGAGAAATTTGTAGAAATGAAGGGCATAAACATTTGATATTTTGTAAGGGATTTTTTTTGTTGCTTTCCCTTCCCACTCCTCCTTCCCTTTTCTTTTCTTTCCTTCCTCCCTCCCTCCCTTCCTCCTTCCTTCTTTCGTCACTGTTAAAAAATGTCTGTGAACAAGGAAATCATAACTGAAAGTTGTAATAATAGTTACAAAATAACAAAATTTACTGGGCATGGCGGTGCATGCCTGTAATCCCATTTGTTGGGAAACTGAGGCAGGAGAATCACAATTTCAAAGCCAGCCTCAGCAATTTAGTGAGTCCCTAAGCAACTCAGCAAGACTCTGTCTCTAAATAAAATATTAAAAAAGACTGGAGATGGGCTGGGAATATAGCTCAGTTGGTAGAGTGCTTGCCTCACAAGTACAAGGCCCTGGGTTCGATCCCCAGCACCACAAAAAAAAAAAAAAAAAAAAAAAAAAAAAGAGACTGGAGATGTGGCTTAGTGGTTAAGTGTCCCTGGGTTCAATTCCCCATTACCAAAAAAAGGAAAAAAAGTTACAAAAAGAATAGTTAATAGATCAGCACATGATTGATAGGATCTAATGCATTACAATTTTAATAATAAAAAATTGAATTAAAATGCTTTATTTTCATTATGATTTTAAAATACCTTTATATTATGCTACAATTTAAAATTCAATCAAATATTCACAGAATCCCTAACACATGGTGCAGAATCCAGACAATAAAGCACTTCTATTACATCTTCTCTATCTTTCTAACTTATTTCAGGCTCAAAATGTTTCCTTTCTAAAACAATGCCCGGCAGCCAAAAGAGGTGGATACTGATGTGGAAAATTGAAAATTTAATTTTCCCAAATAAGATTGCAGTTTGATTTGGGTAACATTTATATGTCAGAGTTTATTGTCTATTTATTTATTTATTTTTGCATGGCAGCTGAGTTTTGCTTAACATTATGGATTTTTTTTTTCTTTTTTCCCACAAATTTATTTTTGGATACCAAGTAAATAGGAGAATTTTGAGACAGTCTCTAAGGAGGTAATTCATTTAAGACATGCTTATATCATATTCCACACTCCCTTTCTGCCCTCCTCGATCTCGTTTTCAACATTATGGATCTTAACAACTCATAATTTTATACATGAAATCAAGGAGTAAATGTATTAAAAGGTTATTGCAATATGAAAAGGCAAGTCCATGAGAAAAATAATGATGCATAAACAGGAAAAATTCTCTTAAAATGTGTTTTAAAAGAAATATTTGAAAGCGACTAGACTTTTTGTGGTAACTTCTGAGAAAAATAGAAAATGACATTGCATTTTTCTCTTTTCATAAATAATTGTCCAATAGGAAAATCTTAGCTCAACAATAAGTCAGGAAATAAGAATTTCAGTTTTATTTAATTAATGACTTATGTATTACCTTGTCGGGACTATTAACTTCATTTCAATTTCAACATTTACAAAAGAAAACAAGAAATAATGGATTGAAAATAATACTTACAAATGACACAGTTGGGTTTTAGAAATGTTCTTTCACTTAATTCTCTCAACAATCCTAACCAGAATATCTTGTATTTCCATTTCACAGACAAGAAAACTGAGTTTGAAGTGTGTTAAATTATCTAAATTAATATAGTATTGAGAAATTCAGCTACAGTCCAAACTCAGGATTTTTGGCTCTATGATGGATATTTACCATTGTGCCATGGCTCGTGTATAAACAGCTACTTAGAAAGTTAAAAGACATATGAACTATGGGTTAAAGCATATAATATGATAATTGCTTTAAATATATTACAAACAAGAAAAAGCTCTATCTCAAAGATTGTATTGTTTAAAATGACGTCAGAAAATAAGTAAAATAAAGGGAAAAATGTCCCTTACCCAAAGAGGTAGAATCTAATTAATTAGAAAACAATCATATGATAGAAAATAAAAACAAAAGTTGGGTCTTTTTGTAAGTCTGATACAAATGAATAAACTCTGAGTAACTTGGCAATGATAGAGAACAGTAATAGTGTCAATATCAACAATAAAAAGGACAATAATAAAAACTTTGTAGACATTATAAACATTTAAGAAGACATGAATAGCTTTTTGCAACACACTTGAAAATTTCAATAAAATATAAAAATAATAAAACACAAATTACTAGGACTAATGCAATAATAAATAGGAACCCCCAATCCTATACTGTTTAAAGAAATTTAATCTGTAATTCAAAATCTCCTCATCCTCACCTCCACTCCCACAAAGATACTACATAGCCCCAAATGGTTTTATTCATGGATGTTACAAATATTCAAGAAAAAAATAATAGCAATGCTATACAAAAGAGAAGACACTTTTCCAACTTTTTAATTTTTCAGTATGACCTTGGTGCCGAAAATGAAAGAGCCATTACAATAAAGAATAATATTGATTAGTCTCTCATGAACACAGCCACAAAAGTTCTACACAAAATGTTAGAAAATAGAAATTTTTATCTAGAGACATCTATGTTAACACATCCAAAAGTTCTTAAATCTCAAAATTCCCCTAAATTCCCTGAGTCTGCAAAAGTGTCCCACTCTTGTCTATTAATGGCTAGTGAGCACTACCCCTTGTTTGAAGATGATTTGGACAACAGGCATCATGACTACCATCCCAGGATCTGATCCTATCTTTTCTGCTGGTATATTTTTTCTTTTTTCTGTTGGATATTAAGATATAACTGAGTTCAATTTATAATGCAACCCACTTAGAGTATATCTAACAAAGGAGGAAAGAGACTATATTATTAAAAAAAAAAATCTAAAGGACTTAGTGAACCTCTCTCACCAGGAGTCTTAAAAGTCAATATAAGACTGAAGGTGAAGGTACTGGATTAAGTGTGAGTAAAATAAGCCGAGACTTGAAATCTGAGAAATTTTAACAGTGATTAAGAAATGTTTTGATTAAGAAATGGTTTGTCTCCAGTAAAGAAGACATAAATAGCAGCAAATGAGGCAGCAGAATAAAGAGAGACTGTGTGATGTCTTGGATACCAAATAAAGTCTCAAGGAGGAAGTGATCAACTGTGTCAAGTGCTACAAGAGGAAAGATGGGGACTGAATAATGGCTATAGGATTTGGCAATGTGAACATAATCGATGATATTGCAAGTGCAGTTTCTATGATTAGTGGAATTGAGAGAATGTTACAATCCAAATCTGAGACAGTAAGTTTTTCTCTCCTTGTACGTTTTTTTTTTTCAAAAAAAAAAAAAAAGTTTTGTCAGTGACTTGGCAAAGAAGCTTCTTGATAAAGTGGTTACTCATTCAAATGTTCTGGAAACATTTCATACCACATTTTTCTTTAGAGAATAAGGAAGCAAATTTTAAGATTTTAAAATTTTAAAAAAGAGACCTTTTTATCTCTATTTCACCTAGCATTTCCTTAATTTGTGTCCCATAAAATGCATTCATTTGCATGCTCATGTGCATATGCATGTGTATGTGCATATCTGGGTATCCACAGTCTCTTATCTGAAACCCTTTAGTAAGATATGATATGGAGGGTTGGAAGATGGTGGAATAAAAAAGCCACTTCCCTGGTGGCTCCATGGCATGAAACCAAAAAAAGCAGACAGACAGCTTTTCGGTAAGGTGGGTGAATGAACAAAAATTAGGGGGTAGTTTGCTGGAATTTAATACTGGATATTCAAGACAAATCAGGGATTCAGGAGATCAAATATGACAAAATAAGGAAGAAATCCCCAGCACCACAGCTGCATCAGTGACTGGAGACAAAAACCAGAATGGTCCCTCCGTGAATGTAGTCAATCAATAAGGGAATTAAAGGAACCCCCATTCTCGGGAGGATTGAGGTATGCTGGGGTATGGAGAGTTTAGAGATAAGGGTCACTGCCCAAATAAACAGTAAGGTGTGCTGCACAATATCCTTGGGTAGGAAGAAACCATGTCTCTCCTGGCAGAATATTGCTTGCAGAGGATAGCGGAAGGAACCATTTTGCAGCAATGCTATGGGGTTTATCAACTGGGGGAGTCATTTCTGGCAGACCCAAGTCTGGCTCAAAAAACAAACCGGACAAACCCATGCTGCATGACAGAGAATGTGCCTAAGTGACCAGGAGAAAATCAAGCATGGAAAGAGGTTTACACAGGGGAATACTGGTCACAGAAACCCATCAGGCTTTCCCCTCCCCTTCCAATCTGATTGCTTGCAGGACAGGCAGGGAGAGAAGTGCTTGACCAGGAATTCAAAAGGGTGGGGATGGGAGAAATTAAGTTTGGAGACTGAATCAGAGACCAGGAATCATGGGGTCTTCAGGCAATGTAGTGGGCTAACAACTGGCTCCTACATCACATAAATGGAACCTAGAGGAGATTCCTTAGGTGCAGTCTTCCAGCGTGGGCTGGCAATTGTTGGGCCCTGGTGGTGTGCTGATTTAAAATCTCCAGAATTGGCATTCAACAAAGACACTGGAGCATACCTAAGCGTAAACCTTGCCTTCAGGAGTTCTGCCTCCAGAATTATGCTTCTCACCTTAGCAACCCTACCCTGAGGATGGAACAAGCATCCTACTCCAGAAAAACCCCACTTAACTGCTGAAAAGGGAAACTGAGAATCTTTTAAACTCTAGTGGAAACAATTGTTCAACTTTTCATCGAGATCTCTTTTTTTCTGTTTTCTCTCTCACTTTTTTAACATTTTTGAAACCAATTATTTTTCATGCATTAGTTTATTGAAGACTAGGATGTCTGATTGTTATATTTCAGATTGTTTTGAATTCTTTCATTTTTAATTTTTTCTTCCTATTTTTAATTCTTAAAATTATTACTTTATATATATTTTTCTCACTTATTTGTTTCCCTTGAATCTCTTTCTGCCTTTTCTCCTGCTAACAGTCAACCTCCATTATTCCCTCTTTCACTCCTCCTTTAATTTTTTACTTCTATCTTCTCTCCTGTTTCCTCATAAACATCACATCCTACACCACTTACATTCTCTCTTTGTTCACCATTTGAAATTGTAAACCTTTTTACAAACTTACTGCTTTTATTGTAGGCAATAAGAGATCACATCATTTCTGTTTTTTGCAACAAAACTGTAGACATCCTGTAGGAGCTATTTGGTTCAAGGCTGTACATTGTTTGCATTGGTTGCTATTATTGTCTCCCCCTTAATGGCAAGCTATGAGAAATCTTCAGGGGCACTATAAATCTACAGGGCAGAAACTACTGCCTTAGGTTCATACTGCTAGATAGGTAGACACACAAAACATGAAAAAAACAAGGTTACAAATTGCCCCAAGCAAACCAAGATGCTCCAGTAACAGAATCCAATGACACCACAGTAGAAGAAATGTCAGAGAAGGAGTTTAGAATGTACATAGTTAAACTGATCTGTGAAGTAAAGGATGGTGTATGAAATAATGGAGAAAATTCAGGGGAAGAAACATCACTTCAATAAAGAAACAGAGATCATGAAAAGAAATCAAGCAGAAATCTTCAAAATGAAGCAATCAATAATCCAAATTAAAAATTCAGTGGAAAGTATCACCAACAGACTAGACCACATGGAAAAGAGAGTTTCAGGCAATGAAGACAAAATATATAATCTTGAATATAAAGTTGACCATAGATAAAATATGTTAAGAGACCACAATCAAGCTGGGCACAGTGGTGCATGCCTGTAATCCTAGTGGTTCAGGACGCTGAGGCAGGCAGATCGTGAGTTTGAAGCCAGGGTCAACATGGCAAGGTGCTAGTAATTCAGTGAGATCCTGTCTCTAAATAAAATACAAAATTGGCCTGGAGATGTGGCTCAGTGGTTGAGAGTTCCTAAGTTCAATCTCCAGTACCCTCCCAAAGAAAAGAGATCATGAACAGAACTTCCAAGAAATATGGGATAACACAAAAAGACCAAATTTAAGATTTATCAGGATAGATGAAGACATGGAGATGAAAATCAAAGGAATGTGCAATGTTTTCAGTAAAATAATATCATAAAATTTCCCAAACCTAAAGAATGAAATGGAAAATCAAATACAGAAGGCTAACGGGGTGCCCAAAACACAAAATTACAACAGATCCACAAGTCACATTATTATGAAAATGCCTAACATAGAGAATAAAGATAGAATTTTAAAAGCTGCCAGAGAAAAATGTTAGATTATGTTTAGACGGAAACCAATGTGGATATCAATTGATTTCTCAACCCAGACCATCAAAGCTAGGAGGTCTTGGAATAACAAATAACCTGAAAGAAAATGGATGCCAATGAAGAATACTATACCCAGCAAAATTAAGTTTCAGATTTGAAGATGAAACAAAAACCTTTTATGATAAAAAAAGTTAAAAGAATTCACAACTAGAAATCCTGCACTACAGAACATTCTCAGCAAAATATTTCATGAAGAAGAAATGAAAAATAAAATTGAAAACCAGTAAAGGGAGGAACTACACTAAAGGAATAGTCAATCAAAGGAGAAACTAACTCAAATTAAAAACTAGAAATAAACCAAAATGACTGGGAATACAAATCACATCTCAATATAAATTTGAATGTAAATGGCCTAACTCATCAATCTAAAGACATAGACTCGCAAATTGGATTAAAAAAACAAGACCCAACAATATGCTGTCTCCAAGAGACTCAACCCATAGGCAAAAACATCCACAGACTGAAAGTGAAAGGATGGGAAAATCACATCACTCACATGGATCACATAAACAAGCAGAGGTTTCTGTCCTCATATCACATAAAGTGGACTTCAAACCAACGTTAATAGGAAAGGACAAAAAAGGATATTTCATACTGTTTAAAGGAATTATACATCAACAAGACATAGCAATCGTAAATATATATGACCCAAACAATGGAGCATTTACATACATCAAACAAACACTTCTCAATTACAAGAATCAAATAGACCACAACGCAATAATACTGGGTGACTTTAACACACTTCTCTCCCCAGTGGATAGATCTTCCAAACAAAAACTAAACAGAGAAACTATAGAACTACATAATACAATCAATAATTTAGACTTAACAGAGTATTTCGAATGATTGAATACACTTTCTTCTTAGCAGCACATTGATCATTCTCTAAAATAGACCATATCTTATGCCACAAAGTAACTCTCAGCAAATACAAAAGAAAATAGATAGTACCCTGCATTCTATCAGATCATAATGGAATGAAATTAGAAATCAATGATAAAATAAAAAATACAAGCTACTCTAACACCTGGAGACTAAATAATGTGCTGTTGAATGCTGACTGGATAGCAGAAGAAATCAGGGATGAAATAAAAAAAAAAAAAACCCTTAGAGGTAAATGAGAATAGCAACACAAATCAAAAACTCTGGGACACTATGAAGTCAGTTCTAAAAGGAAAGTTCATTGCATTGAGCTCATTCATTAAAAGAATAGAAAATTGTCAAATAAGCAACCTAACATTACATCTCAAAGTAGTAGAAAAAGAACAAATTAACACCAAAAGCAGAAGATAGGAAATAATTAAAATCAGAGCTGAAATCAATGAAATTGAAACAAAAGAAACAATTCAAAAAATTGACAAAACAAAAAGTTGGTTTTTTGAAAAAATAAATAAAATTGATAATCCCTTACCCACACTAATGAAGAAAAAAAGAGAGAACACTCACATTACTAAAATTCACAATGAAAAAGGAAATATCATGACAGACACTAGTGAAATACAGAAGACGATCAGAAAATATTTAGAAAATTTACAGTCCAAAAATAGAAAATCTTGAGGACATTGACATATTTCTACAGACATATGACCTACCCAAATTGAATCAGGAGAGCACTGAATTTTTAAACAGATCGATTTCAAGCAATGAAACTGACAATGCCATCAAAAACCTACCAAGAAAGAAAAGCCTAGGGCCAGATAGATTCTCAGCCATATTCTACCAGACCTTCAAAGGCAACCCTTCCAAACTCAATCTATGAAGCTAGTATCACCCTGATACCAGAACCAGACAAAGACACATGAAGGAAATAAAACTTCACACCAATATATCTAATGAACATATGTTGTGACCAGATGATGTATATTCAGTTTCCCTAAACAGGGCTGATGAGGGGATTGGAAAAAGACAAACACAAAAATAGAGAAAAGTGGAGCTGGTGGTTCAGTTGACCTCTAATAGAGGAAGACTGACAATGAGCAGGCTTCACACATTTATTATATAGGTTTTTACATCAATGTGATTCACTGTGAGAAAGTTACTTTAAAACAGAACTGAGAAAATAGAATGAGACAAACTTCATTACCCTATGTACATGTATGATTACACAAATGGTGTGACTCTACTTCATGAACAACCAGAAAAACAATTTGTACCCCATTTGTGTATAATGAATCAAATAATAAAAAAGAACCAATAAAATTTTTCAAATTAAAAAAACTGATCCTGTATTTCATTCTTTGTTGAAAATTTTTACATTTTATTTATTTCAATTTTTGGCATTAATTTTGATTTTTAAAAATATTATATTAAAATATTGACTACTAAAAAAAAAACAGAACTGAGGTAAAAGTGTGAACTGCCCAATTACAGTCATCATCTTGTGCCCACAATTCTCCACCCCAAGGTGGCTGGTATCTGAATCTTAGGTCATGAATTGATAAAATCCACGGCAACCACAGAGCTTCCCTTTGAACAAGGCATCATACAAATGGGTGGTTTTCTTGGCACCTTTGCACCAAGAGATTCCCAACGGAGGTGTCAGCCTCTGTCTTTTGCCAGTTCAAAGGCCCATAATTCATTAACTGCTCCCAACAAGCATAGATACAAAAATTCTCAATAAAATTCTGGCAAATCACATACAAAAACATATTAAAAAGATAGTGCACTACAATAAAGTGGAGTTCATCCCAGGGAAGCAAGGTTGCCTCAACATATGGAAATCAATAAATGTAATTCATCACTTCAATAGACTTAAAGACAAAAATCACATGATTATCTCAATAGATGTGGATAAAGCATTTGATAAAACACAGCATCTGTTCATGTTCAAAACACTAGAAAAACTAGGGATAGTAGGAACATACATCAACATTGTAAATGATAAACCCAAACCAAAATCATTCTAAATGGAGAAAATCTGGAAGCATTCCCTCTAAAAACTGGAACAAGACAGAGATGCCCTCCTTCACCAATTCTATTCAACACAGTCCTTGAGACTCTTGTCAGAGCAGTCAGACAGATCAAAAAAATTAAAGGGATACAAATAGGAAAAGAAGAACTCAAACTATCACTATTTGCTGAGGACATGATTCTATATTTAGAGTCCCCAAAACATCCCACTAGAAAACTTCTAAAAGTCATAAATGAATCCAACAAAGTAGCAGGATAAAAAAACTAACACACATAAATCAATTGCATTCCTATACATCAGTGTTGAACCCACTGAATGGAAATTAGGAAAACTATCCCCATTCACAACAGCCTTGAAAAAAAAAATTTGTGAATCATTCTAATAAAAGAGGTGAAAGACCTCTACAATGAAAACTACAGAACACTAAAGAAATTGAAGCAGACCTTAGAAGATGGAAAGATCTCCCATGTTCTTCGATAGGCAGAATTAGTATTATCAAAATGGCCATACTACCAAAAGTTTCATACAGATTTAATGCAATTCCTATTAAAATCCCAATTTTATTCTTCATAGAAATAGAAAAAGTAATCATGAAATTCATTTGGAAAAATAAGAGACCCAAAATATCCAAAGCAATCCTTAGCAAGAGTGAAGCAGAAGGCATCACAATACCAGAACTTAAACTATACTACAGAGGTATAGTAACAAAAACAGCATGGTATTAGTACCAAAATAGACAGATAAACCAATGATACAGAATAGAAGATACAGAGACAAACCCACATAAATACAGTTATCTCATACTTGACAAAGGTGCCAAAAACACACATTGGAAAAAAGAAAGCCTCTTCAACAAATGGTGCTGGGAAAACTGAAATTCCATATGTAGCAAAATGAAATTAACCCCTATCTCTCACTCTGCACAAAACTCAACTTGAAGTGGATCTAGGACTTAGGCACTAGAACAGAGACCCTGCATAATATCGAAGAAAAAGTAGTCCCAAATCTACGTCATGTTGGCTTAGGACCAACTTCCTTAATAAGACTCATAAAGTGCAAGAAGTCAAATCAAGAATCAACAAATGGGATGGATTCAAACTAAAAAACTTCTTCACAGCAAAGAAAATAATCATGAATATGAAGAGAGAGCCTACAGAACAGGAGAAAATCTTTATCACACACACCTCAGATAGAGTGCTAATCTCCGGGATATATAAAGAACTTAAATACTTAACACCAAAAAAATAAATAACCCAATTAATAACTGGGCAAAGGAGTTGAACAGGTACTTCACAGAAGAAGAAATACGATCAGTCAACAAATACATGAAAAAGTGTTCAACATCTCTAGAAGTTAGAGAAATGCAAATTAAAACCACACTGAAATTTCATTTCACTCCAGTTAGACTGACGATTACCAAGAATACAAATAACAGTAAATGCTGGTGAGGATGTCGGGGGAAAGGTAAACTCATACATGTCCGGTGAGACTGTGAAATTGGTGCAACCATTATGGAAAGTAGTATGGAGATTCCTCAGAAAATTTGGAATGGAACCACCATTTAATGCAGTTATCCTACTCCTTGGTTTATACCTGAAGGACTTAAAATCAGCATACCTCAGTGATTGCAGCCACATCACAGTTTATAGCAGCTCAGTTCACAACAGCTGAACTATGGAACCAACTTAAGTGCCTTTCAACAGATGAATACATAAAGAAAATGCAGTATATACTCACAACAGCCACAAAGAAGAATGAATTTATGGCCTTTGCCAGGAAATGTATGGAACTGGGGAATATCATGCTAAGTGAAATAAGCCAATCCCCCCAAAAAACCAGACTGAATATTCTCTCTGATATGTGGATGCTAACTCACAAGAAAGGAGTAGGGAAGAATAGAAGTACTTTGGATGAGACAAAGAGGAATGAATGGAAGGGTGGGGAATGGGAATAGGAAAGATAGTAGAATGAATTGGACATTACTATCCTATGTGCATATATGATTACATGACTAATGTAATCCTACATCATATATAACCAGAAGAAAGAAGTTATATTCCTATTCCATATATGTATAATATGTTAAAATACATTCTACTATCATGTATAGCTAATAAGAACAAATTAATTTCATTATGATATATGGCCCTAAGATATATATGTATATCTTTCTATTGGTTACATTTTGAAATGATAGTATTTTTGATATGCCATGTAGGTTGTTAAGTGAAATATATTATTAAAATTTTTTTAAAAAGATGTGATATGGAAACTGAAATACTTCAGACTTCAGAAGGAAAATGAAGTGGATAGTGCTTTTTTTTTTTTTTTTTGGTACTGGAGATTAAACCCAGAGGTGCTTAACCACTGATTCACATCCCCAGGCTGTTTTCTATTTTCACCCATTACTTTTTATTGTGAGACAGGGCCTCACTAAGTTGCTGAGGCTGTCCTTGAACTGTGTACTTCCTGCCTCTGTCTCTGGAGCTACTGGGCTCACAGGCTTGTGCCACTGTGCCCAGCTGATAGTACATATTTTATATAATTCTGTCAGCAGGGAATCAAGCACATTAACATTTATGCAGTTTTGTAAAAAATTTCACTCTGTGATAAATAAAATATACAAACAGTCTTACACTCTTTTAAATTTAGGTGCCAAGGAATTGCATGTGAAGCTGAGAAAATAATTTCAATCTATGAAGTTTTGTGATTTCATAGTTGTGAGACTATAATAGTATTCAGTGAAAATATTTTCTACAACAAAGTTGTGCAGTATTGATGTATGACCTTAAGGTGAGGTTCAAAAACTAATAGTATCCTTATGCATTTGCTAAGTAATTTAATTTCATTATGATAGTATATTAACATGAATATGATATGAAAACAATATCAAGCACAATGCTTTTGCATTTTAGAAATGAGAGCAAAAGTTAATAAAAATAAAATATTATCAAACCATTTTGAAAAGGAAGATCAGGAAAGTGGATGGAGAAAAAGAGTTGGCTACTCTACCTGAAGCCCTCAGTAAATTAAAGACAATATTAATAAATATCAAATGCCTATTTCTTTACAACACTACATTTAATGTCATAGGAGAGAGAAAAAAAAATTGCTGTGGCTTTCCTAGAGACTGTAGTAGTTAATAGAATATTCATTAATTCATAAATTGACCAACTAGAGCTCTACAGAATCCATGGTTAGGAAAAACAACAAAACAAACATCCTCCTAGGAAACTGGGGTCAATATACTTAAATAAGTCATGTGAATTGGTCACAAAGAAAATGTGAAATATTCTTTCTTTTACTTGTACTTTTGAACTGCTTCCCCAGCTTCTACAAGTCATTTTCCTCCTCCATTGTAGTGGGATTCAATATATGCAACTAGGACATCCAATTTACTAACCATGGTCTAATATAAGAAAATTCCACAAGAACATGTGATGGTTTAGGAATAAAAGATTAATATAAATAAGTCCCACCCACTTAGATCATATGTGGCTCCGGGAATGGCAGTGAAAATGGTGGAACTGTGTGGGGAGAGGTGAGGGTCTCTAATCCTAAAATACAGTAAACATAAAATAAAGCAAGTAGGAACCTAAGCATACAGAAAATACTAGACCAAAAGGTGTATGATTAAGGAATTAGCATTAGCAGATAGAATGTCAGCCCTTCACTTTCTCTATTGTCTCATCATGCTTGCTATTGAGGTTATACAACCTTCAGATATTTTCTACCCTTAGTAATTCTGCTTGAGAACAATTAAGCAAGAAAATGAAATGGAAGACATCTACATCAGAAAAGGGGGATGTTAAAATTGTCACTGTTTGTAGAAGGCATGATCTTATTTATAGAAAACCCCACCAAAGAACTTTTAGAATTAATAAACAAATTTAGTGAGTTTGGAGGACATAAAATCAACATACAGAAGTTGTGCTTCTGTACTCCAATAATAAATTATCCAAAAAAATAACTTAAGAAAAAAATCCACTTACAGTAGAATCAAAAAGAACATAATGGAAGAAAATCTTATATTCAAATATTTGAAGAAATCATATTGTTAAGATGTTCATATTACCCAAAGCAATGTACAGATTAGCGCATTCCCTACCAAAGCTCTAATGACATTTTTCGATGAAATAGGAAAAAAAATTCTAAATTTTGCATGGAACCACAAAGACCCCAGAGCACCAAACTGATCTTGAGAAAGGACAAAACTAGAGGTATCATACTTCCTGTTTTCCAACTATATTATGAAGCTATTATAATCAAAACACCATAATAGTGGTATAAAAACAGATACATAGAACAATGGAACAAAATACAGAGTCCGGAAATAAACTCGCACGTTTATAGTCACCTAATCTTTGACAAGGGTACTAAGAATCCACAGTGGAGAAAGGATAGTCTGTTCATGAATGGTATTAGAAAAATCCAGTTTTAAAACAAGAAAAATTCGGAACATTGTCTTACACCATATGTAGAAATTAACTAGAAATGGATGGAAGTTTTAAATGTGAAGTCTGAAATAGTAAAATTCCTGGAAGAAAATACAGGGGAAAGTATCCTTGATATTGAACTGGGCAATGGTGTTTAGACATGACATCAAAAGTAGTGGCAACTAAAGGTAAAATAAACGAATGGGATTACCTTAAGCTAAAAAACTTCTGCAGAGCAAAGAAAATAATTGGCAAAAGGAAAGGTGAACTGTGGAATGGGATAAAATATTTGCAAAGCATATGTCTGATAAAGAGGTCACATTCATAATATGTAAGGAGCTCATACATCTCAACAGCAAAATCAATAAGTGACTTGAGTAAAAAGTAGACAAAGAAACTGAAAAGACATTTTTCTAAGCAAGATGTACACATGGTCAACACGTGTATGAAAAAGTGTGCAATATCACTACTTATCAGAAAAGTGTGAATCAAAACCATAATGAACTATTACCTCTCACTAGTTAAGATGGCTGCTATAAAAAAAGGAAGATGGCAGAGTGGAGCTAAGTGGTGACCCCTGACTCCTTCATAGCACAGAAAGGAGGCAGTGAAGGAATAGCTGACCAGTGAAGTAGATAGAATAAATACTCTAAGACCCAATGTTTGACAGTCTGAGACCTGAAGAGACTTAAAGTTCAGTTACCAGAGCAGAAAATAAGGGCAGAATTCCTCAATCTTGAACCTGGACCAGTGTGGGGGAAGTAGGAAGGGCAACAGAGAAAGTATGAGCAGAAAAGCACATAAGCTCACTCCCTTAACAATAGCTTGAAAGAAAAGCAGACCAAATTAAAACTTGACAGGAGCAGTAGAATCAGTGAAGGAGATCAAGCAGTTTAAACCTAATTGTTGACTGAAAACCATGCTGGGTTCAGCAGCCATTTTGTGGAGTCCACAGCTGTCTAGTCCCCCGCAAAGAAATTAAATCAACATGGCATTTTCCCATCTAAAGAGAGCAACAAATAATACCAGAGAGAGTACCCCTGCAGTGGATTGTCTCAATAATCCATGTAGAATGAATTTGTAGAGGGATTGTTACTAGCTGAAAGTTGCTGAAATCCCCTTCCGGTTCCTGTCACTGCCAACATGGGAGTGGTATGGAAGAACCCAACCAGGACACTCCCAGAACATACCAGGAAAGGTATGGAAACAGGTGGAGAGGCATCTTCTGTCCCAGACAGCAGAGAAGGATGGCATCTGAGTTTTGTGGCTGTAGCCAATGGGAGCTTGGACATGGTTGGGATGACTGTCTCTGTCCCAGTCAGCCAAGGAGTGTGACACCCAGGGTTCACAGCCCTGGGTAGTGGGAGCTTGAGCCCAGTGAACTGGCTGAGTCTCTTTCCTGGTAGCAGGGACAGTGCCCCAGTGACCTATGTCAGTCAGCGGGAGATACTTCTGCACCACAGATCAAGGGAACACACAACCACAGGTTACATGGTCTCAGACAGCTATCAGGTCACTTCGAAGAGGACCCTGTGGAGGGATGTTGGTGCACAGTGAACTGCAGCAGTGTGAACAACAGCCCAGAGTTCTGCATCATGAACTCTTGTGCACAATAGAAATAGCCAACAGACAAAGCCTGTATTTTGTGAGGATCCAGCCTCAGGTCCCAGGGCTGATGAATGAGAACCATCTGGTGGGAGGTCCATAGTAATTGGGGGAGCGGCTCCTGTGCCCCAGCAGCTCTTGGGGGATTTAAAACCAAAGAGTGATGGTGTTTTCGTCAGTTTTTTTGCTTTTGTAACTAAAAGATGTGACAAGAACAATTTCAGAGGAGAAAAAGTTTACTTGGGGCTCACAGCTAACATCATACTGAAAGAAAAAAACTTAAAGAATTTCCTCTAAAAACAGGAACAAGACAAGGGTGTCTATTCTCACCACTTCTATTCAACATAGTTCTTGAAGCTCTAGCCAGAGCACTCAGAAGGAAATTGAAGGGATACAAATAGAAAAAGAAGAAGTCAGATTATCTCTGCTGATAATGTGATCCTATATTTAGAAAACCCAAAAAACTCCACCAGAAGACTTCTAGATCTGACTAAAAAATTTAGCAAAGTAACAGGATTCAAAATCAACATGAGTAAATCAATTGTTTTCTATACTCCAATAAGTAATATGCTGACAAAGAAAATAGGGAAATTATCCCATTTATAGTAACCTCCAAAAAATTAAAATACTTAGAAATAAATTTAACCAAGGAGTTAAAACACCCAAACAATGAAAACTATAGACGATCAAAAGAAATTCAAGAACTTAAAAGATGGAAAGTGTAAGTGTGAAAAGGAAAAAACGGGAGGCAGACCTCGAGGGATTCAGAGAAGCCTTTATTCCTTTGCAGATTCGGGCACCATTCAGGTCCACCTTCTGGATGGAAAATGGCCTCCAGTTACAGGGGGGGATTCTGGTTTTATAGGGTATGAGCAGGGTGATGCAATCATTGTGTGTGAGTAGTTTAAAATTAGATGCTGAAGGATGAGTGTTCAAATCTTGCCCAATGTCATTCAGGATTAGGTTGACCTGGGGAAGGTCAAGGTTTAGGGCCTAGCATTCCAGATCCACCCTTTTCCCCAGGGCCCATTGTTATCAGGAATGCACTGGGAGAGGTTTAATGGTTGATCAGTCTCCTTTCCCACTTCTCAAGCCCACACCGTCCCTTCATTTGCTTGGGGAGTTATAGGAATATTATTTTCCATAATCCTTCAGAAAGACCTCCCATATTCTTTGACAGGCAGAATTAATATTAACAAAAAGGTCATAGTGCCAAAATTGTATAAAGATTCAATGCAATGTCCATCAAAATATCATTAATACTCTTTACAGAACTAGAAAAAAACATTTCTAAAATTAATTTGGATGAATAAGAGACCCAGAGTAGCCAAAGTAATCCTGAACAAGATGAGATCCTGGATGCATCACAATTCT
Organism: Glaucomys volans; assembly: GCA_020662805.1. NCBI lineage: Eukaryota > Metazoa > Chordata > Mammalia > Rodentia > Sciuridae > Glaucomys > Glaucomys volans. The sequence continues at coordinate 19,923 of JAJEJO010002653.1, forward strand.
GTACCTCAGATTATACTACAAAGCTACAGTAATAAAAACAGCATGGTATTGGCACTGAAACAGTCATGAGGACCAAGGGAATAAAATAGAAGACAGAGATAAATCCACATTGACATAGTCAATCAAAGGTGCCAAATGAAGAATTACCAATGGCCAAAATATATATGAAAAAATGTTCAGGGCTGAGGATATAGCTCAGTTGGTAGAGTGTTTGCCTTGCAAGCACAAGGCCCTGGGTTCAATCCCCAACACTACAAAACAAAACAAGCAAACAAACAAACAAAAAAGTTCAATATCTCTAGCAATTAGGGAAATGCAAATCAAAACTACATTGTGATTTCATCTCACTTTAGTCAGAATGGCAGTTATCAATAATGCAAATAGTAATCATTGTTGTGAGAATGTGGGGAAAAGATACACTCATACATTGTTGGTTGGACTGCAGTACATCCACTTTGGAAAGCAGTATGGAGATTCCTCAAGAAACTAGGAATGGAACCACCATGTGACCCAGTTATCCCACTCCTTGATATATATCCAAAAGATCCCAAATCAGCATACTATAGGGATGCAACCACATCAATGTTTATAGCTGCACAATTCACAATAGTCAAGCTATTCACAATAGCAAACCTAGGTACCTTCAACTAATGAATGGATAAAGAAAATGCAGAACATACACACAATAGGGTATTATTAAGTCACATAAAAGAATAAAATTATGACATTTGCTGGTAAATGGATGGAACTAGTGAACATCATGCTAAGTGAAATAAGCCGACCCAGAAAGTTAAGGGTTGAATGTTTTCTCTCATGTGTGGAAGTTCAAATAAAATAAATAATAGGGGGGAAAGAGGGTGGGGAATCCCATGAAAATATAAGAGAGATCGGTAGAGAAGAAGAAGGGTATTGAGAGGGAGGGAGGGAGGAGAGAGGGAAAAGGGAGGAATAGTGGAACAAAACTGACCAAACTATCCTATGTACATAATAAATATACCACAGTGAATTTCACATTTATGTATATGTATAATGCACTAAATTTTTTTAAAAACTACAAATAATTAAAAGAAAGATTAGCAGACTAGAGGAAAGGGAATGGGGGAGGGGAGAGAGGAGGCAAAGGGAAAGTAATGGGCACCAAAGTAGAGCAAATTATATTCCATGCTTGTATCATTATGTCAAAATGAACCCTAATATTATGTATAACTATGAAGCACCAACAAGAAACAAAACAATGAATTACCAGGTTATAAAAAGGGGGGAGAATCCTCCTATTTGCCACAAAATAGATGAACCCAGATGACACTGTGCTACCCGAAGCAGACCAGGCACAGAAAAGCAAATAGTGCATATGGTCTCATTTATATATAGAATCTAATAACATAGAGCTCGTAGAAGCAGAGAAGAATGTGATTTCCAGTGGCTGGGGGGATGGTTTGTGGTAAATGGAGGATATGTTAGTCAAAGAATACAAGCTTTCAGTTATAATATGCATTAAATTTTGTTTGCATCATAGAAAGTATTTATTTTAAAATCATATCCAGTCAAATTTATATTCGATAGCTAAATGTTCAAATCACACATACAGAAATCCATAACCAAATTGGCATATAACTAACTATAATAGAATAGCTATTTCATGTAGGTAAAAATAAAGACTTAAAAAAATCTATTTATGGCATTCTTTTTTTATTTATTTTATCCACAAGACACTAAATTAAAAAAATAGTAAATAAATAGCAGAAAGAACAGTAGAGTAGAGGGAAGGGAACACGGGGAGGCAGGAGGGAAGGGAAAAGGGAAGTACTGGGGACTGAATTAGAGTAAATTATATTCCATGCTTTTATAATTATGTCAAAATGAATCCTCACATTATGCTTAACTAAAAAGAACGAATAACAATTTTAAAAGATGCATTAAGTTTTGGTAATTAAATGTATAGCATAGAGACTATAATTGATAATCCTGTTTTGTTTGTTTAAAGTTGGCTCGCCCCACCCTCCAACACACACCATTACCTTTATGTGGTGATCGACATGTTAAATTAAGTTGATTGTGGTAATAACTTCACAATACATGTGTATATCTAATCACAACATTTGTTCTCTGAAAATAAACAGATTTTAACTGTCAATTATATCTCATGAATGCTGGGAAAAAATCATGCCAGAAATTGCTTGTCATAGGTATGGTTCATAAATAGTTTGTTGAAAGCTACAAATGAGTAGCAATTGTTATAGCAAAACTACAGGAGTCTTGAGAATGTGTCAGTTAGAAGACGGGATTGTAAGTGTTTACAGTAAGGAATACGTATAAATGTTTCCACTTAACACCAGTGCCCTGGTTTAAAGGAAATAATTTGACATCAATGCTTTTCTCAGAGAAAGAAGCTATGGAAAGTGATACTAAAACCTAAAAGAATTCCAAACATCTCTGAGAGTGTTTTCACCAATAATAGGCTCTACAGAATAATTACACAATTTAATGCTATGAATTGAATTGAATCTGGAGGCGGGTATTGACTGATGGGTGAAATCCTCTGAAAAGACATTTGTGTAGTTCCTTTTATCACTGTTTTGTACCATTTTGTATTGCTTTCTCCTATCTCTAAGGGATGTGGCACATTTTATTCACCTTTGAAAATGTGCCAGCTTTATGAAAACAATCTATTGAACTGTCTGAATTGTATTCTGTCTTTCTTGGAGAATACTAGGAAAAGAGTATATTGAAGAACCTTTCTGCAAGACACTCTCAATGTATAAATTAAAAGTTTGAAAAAGTAATGAGCAATATGGGGCAAGAATAACACATTTTTCAGTTCCTCCCCAATTCCCCAGGATGGCAGTGGCATCCAGAATTAGTACTGAGCAGAAAGATGAGAGAAGTGAATGAAGGAAGAGAGAGGTGGCTACTCTCATAAGAGAAAAGAAGGCTTTGGTTTGGGAAGATTCATCCTATTGGAACATGTTCAAGGGTGTATTTTCTTAGGTTACATTAGAAATACCCTATTATTCATGTTTTGGTTGGTTGAATGTCAAGGAATTTAAACAGAGAGGCTAGATCAAAGACCTTAGACAATGACTATTGATAACTTGCTTGCCAGCAGATTTCTAAGGTTGTGTTAAGAGCTGTGCTAAGAGCAGAATCCATGAAGCAAAAGGTGTGGGACTGAGAACTTGGTTTACTGTGTGCAATACCTGGTTAATTTAGACTAAGTACTGGCCATTGCTGAGACTCAACTTTCTCAGCAATAAAGTGAGAGTTTTCCCTTACCTAGGTGGAAGAAATTGAAATCAAAGTATAGAGTAAATTGAGGCACTCCCCAAATATTAGGCTGAGAAATCATAAGAGAGCAGGCTTAGTCATGTCTGTGAGAACTTTTGACCCTCTGTAGATGTACATTCTTTTTCCAACATATATTAAAACTCTGCCTAGGCCCAAATTTCCTATATCCCATAGTTTACTTGCTGAGAGCTATGGTTTTTATTAAGGCAGAACATTCTGATCCTGTAGGTAGCCACCAGGGTCATATCACTTCGCATTTCCCTCCTTTCTCCCAAATTTCTTTGCTCTTGTCCTTTCCTCCCTCTGTCTCTGAGAACTGCTTTATGTATATCCTTTAAATTACCCAATCCCTTTTTAGAAGACAGTTTGCTACCTGTCTGCATTCCTGACAAATAACTCATGTAATCCTTGCCCCCACTAGTGGTTTGTACCTTTAAAACTTGTTGGAAATTTGTAAGACACTGAGAAAACATATTCAAGATCCTGGGGAAAAAATGTATTTTCTGAGTTGCAACTCTTTTCTTTTTTTTCTTTTTTCTTTCTTTCTTTCTTTCTTTTTTTTTTTTTTTTTTGTACCAGGGATTGAACCCAGGGGTGCTTAACCACAGAGCTACATCCCCAGCCCTTTTTATTTTGAGACAGGGCCTTAATAAATTGGAGAGGATCTCACTAAGTAGCTGAGGCTGGCTTTGAACTTGCACTCCTCCTGCCTCAGCCTCCAGAGTCACTGGGATCACAAGCATGTGCTTCCACACCTGGCCTGAGTTGCAACTCTCTTTGTTTTTTAATCAATTTGTGCCTCAGTTTCTCCTAAGGGTTTACACTTAGCTCCCAGGACTGTGAAAAATACATAAAATGGTGTGAGAGAAAGCCATTCATAGATGGTAAAGCATCAACATATACCCATTAAATTTGTTTTAAATTTTATCATAAAAGAGGATGAAGATTTAATCAATTTTTATTATAAAACAGGATACCAATCTACTCCCAGAAAAAAATGAGGAAATTTAATACAGACAATAATATTTCTTCTTTTGTAATCATTACATCACCATCTCTTTCCTCAAAGGCAATTTTATGATTTTTCTTTGTGTCCAACACTCACTCTTATTGCTAATCTTTTTTTTTTTTTTTTTGGTACTGGGGATTGAACCCAGGGGCACACAACCCCTGAGCCCCATTTTGTATTTTATTTAGAGACAAGGTCTCACTGAGTTGCTTAGGGCCTCACTAGGTTGCTGAGGCTGGTTTTGAACTCGCGATCCTCCTGACTCAGCCTCCCAAGTGCTGGGATTACAGGCGCGTGCCACCGCGCCAGGCTCTTTTTGCTAATCTTTAACTCACAATCTTCCAGGAATTTCCCCCACTGCTAGGGAAATGGTTTTGTGAGAAACATGCTCACCTGTCCAAATGCAGAGAATGGAATAAGAAACACAGGAACAGCAAAAAGCAAAGCTTTACATTAATGACAGTTTTGCAAGATCAGGTGCCTGGGAGTCAGGGACACATTGGGTACAACCAGCATGTTATCCCTGAGAATGCAAGATTCCTCCCCAGCTTCCTCAGTGGCTGAGTACTATGGGATGCACAGTCTTCCCAAACATCATCTAGGTTTTACTGCCTCCTATTGGGTTATTTATTTAAAGAAATATCCCTTAATTGTCTCCACCTCCCTTTGTTATCTTGTGATGGGAATGTTCCCTTGGATTGAACACCTTTTGGCACAGTTTATCTGTTGGTCAGGTAGGGTCCCTTCCTTCTTACCTTTTGTTTGTCAAGGGGCTGTGTGATTTTTTGGGGGGGGGAGGGGCAGTGCTGGGGATTGAACCCAGGGCCTTGTGCTTGTGAGGCAAGCATTCTAACAACAGAGCTATATCCCCAGCCCCACTGTGTGAATTTTTGCACTGCGATATTAACTGCTTGCAACTTTTCATTCTGCTCTCTCCTCCAGCTGCCTTTCTTATATCCCAAGTCATTTTGCATTTAAAGCTAAATACTGTGTTCTGAAAATGGACCACTGGACTTTCTATTTCTCTCAGTACCTAGCTTCTGTAACTCACCATTTCAGGATCTGAATGACATTTTTTTTAAAGTTGTTGACTTCCAAAGGGTATTTGCACAATATTGTTGCTGGACAGGATCTCAAGAAATAGCTTACTGATCAATGATACATGACACTAGTGTTCTACTGCCATTATGTAGAGGCAAGGTGAGGCTTTGCTAAAACACCTTGAAAGGGAAGATGATGCCAGGTTGGATGATACTTAAATGATCCTTTCTGATGAAGCTCTGGCCTTCAGTCAAGAAAATATTTAAATCAGTTCTAACCACATGTGGTAAATTAACTTTTATGGACCAACAAGATTTATATAGCTGGGTGCAGTGATGCATGCCTGTAACCTCAGCAACTTCGGAACTGAAGCAGGAGGATCACCAAGTTTGAGACCAGCCTCAGCAACTTAGTGAGACCCTGTTTCGAAAAAAAATTGGAGATGTAGCTCAGTGGCAAAGCACTCCTGGGTTCAATCCTCAAATCTTGACTACCAACAACAAGAAAAGAAAAAGAAAAAATATATCTATATATGTATAATGTATGCACATACATAGATGTAAAATTTTCAGTGACTGACAATTCTAATAATCAGAAAACTATAGTTTTCACATATAAACTATCTTAAAATATGAGGCTATAGATATCCCAATTTCTATGAAAAATTTATAAAATTTTTGTGGCCATATTGAAAACAGAAAAATAGAAAAGATGCTTTTGAGAAGGGGAGAAAGATTATGGAAGGGCAATTTAATGGAAACAATGCTTGAAGGGAAATAAAATTGAGAGGGCATTTGGTATCATATCAGAATGAGAGTCTAGCAGAGGTATGGGTAGGCGTATCTAGAATTTTCTGATTTTCTTCTTTTTATTCAGCATGCTGTCTTGTGTTTTAACGTTCTTAAGTGAGGATGCCTGTCCTCCCAGGGAAAGTGAGACCTGCTAGATTCTAAACATGTCAGCAGGGCTCATTTTGTCCACAGGGCTGGTGATGCCATTGGTACCTACATCATAGAATTAGTTTTGTTTGCCTGATGTTAGTGTGCTCAGATTTATGCATCTCTGGCCAAACTCTGAACTTGTGGAAGATCAACAGTGTGTTTTATTCTGTTTATATTCCCCATTATACTAACTCAGCCTTCTCTATATAGGACAAAAGAAATATCCTGGAGCAATGGCCTTGAGACAAGATACACCTATAAGGTGGAAGTAGAAGCCTGGCAATCATCTCAGCAGAAACAGATGAGAAGGAGCCCAGAATTCAGATCAGAGGCTGCAGAAGATCAGGATGTCAGAGGTGGTGTTATATCTTTCTGAAAGCGTCCTGTCAGGAAGAAGTACAGAAGAAAATAACTAATGTGAACTAGATCAGGCAGGTAAGGTGCTGTGCGACAGGTTCCTCTACTGTGAAGTTACTGTTTTCTCTTTTTAAAAAATTATTTGTATTCATTGTTATTTATTATTGTTTATTATTGTTACTTATTTGTATTTCTTGTTACCTGGAAGCTAGGCAAAAATTCGACTTCTCTTTTACCTATTAACGTTAACATCCAATGAGGATTCTCTGGTGTTTATCTAATTGAAATTTTCAATTTCCATCATTCCTTTTCCATTTATTAGTTGTAACTATACTGTAAGGAAGAGTTTTTCTCCTCTCTCCTATTTATTATGTATGATTTGTTTTGTAAAATGGTGAGACAGCAGAATGTATCAAACATGCCGTGAAGACTAACTTGTGAAAATGCTGTATCTAATATTTTATAATACTTTCTTTGAATTTCTACATATTCATCTGTGTGTGTGGAGGGGCGCAGCATGTAAATGTGCCTTGGGCATAATACATCAATTTGCTCTTGAAATCATGACCAAAAAAGAAGAAGTTAAAGTCACCAGTTTAACATATCCAAGGGGAAATGTGACTCATCAATGCAGACTCCTACTGAATGACATCATATAACAGGATGAGAGAAGTCCAGCATATTATAGCATAAACAGCACGCAACTACCCCCTTGTGTGGTTAAGCCACTGTTGTTAGGTTTGTGTTTCTTTTAAGACAATTTCATTATTATAGATATATATGTTCTATGAAATCTCCTGAAACATCATGACTGGTACATGTTTTCTGCAGGAAATTCAGCAATTTATAATAATGCTCATAGAGGCTGAGGCAGGAGGATCGCGAGTTCAAAGCCAGCCTCAGCAACTTAGTGAGGCCCTAAGCAACTCAGTGAGACCCTGTCTCTAAATAAAATACAAAAAAAAGGGCTGGGGATGTGGCTCAGTGGTGGAATGCCCCTGGGTTCAATCCCCAGTACCAAAAAAAATAAAAAAAATAATGCTCATAATCTGTAGGTTATGGAAGAGAAGTATCTGATAGCTCTCAGTTATAGAAACATGATACTGATGATTTTTATATCTACTTTGGATTCCCTGGTTGGAAGAAACATTAATTTACTATGTCTAAATATAAATTAAGAAAAAATAACATTTTCTCTCACATGTATACTCTAGGAGCAGATATATACTCTCAAATGTTTAAATGACAAGCAAAATTTTCTTTTTTTTCTTCCCCTTTAGTTCTTTCATTTGAGAATACTTGAATGAGTGGTGGGAAATAGTTACTTTGAACTAGACATAAGCATAATCTGAATGTACTGGAAGATATGAAAATTTGGGAAACCCTTCTTCAATTTTTCTGCAATTGCTCAAAAAGTATATATATATATTTGTCGTTTCATTTGTAAAGAGGGAAATTTGCAAGTTTGAAGTGTCTTCACAATGTGCATTGACTGGTAAGTAAGTAGTTATCAAACGAACAGATAAGCGAAAGTGACACAATAATAATTTCAATACAATTTTCAGCATATAGTACAAGTTCTAATAATTAGTAACCAAGTGTTAATCTATCATTTATTTATAACATTTTGATGGCCAATATCTGCTTATAAGCCATTCATCATTTAACCAAAAAAAATATAAATTAGTAATATTAAATACATGTCTGTCCACCATTGATTTCAGTAGATTTTTTTCTTTTGAGAGCAACTTTTCTTGTAACACTGCCAACCTGTAAATAACCCATGCCCATCAATGGGTGAATGGATAAACATATTTTTATATATGCGTACAGCAAAATACTTCTCAAAAATGAAAATGAATAAAGAATCGATACATATGAAAACATGAATGGACATCAGAGTATAATGCATACTATATGATTCCATATATATAAAATTCTAAAAAATGTAAGCTAATCTATAGTGACAAATGGAAGATGGGTGGTTTCCTGAGTAGGCAGTGGAACCTGGATTGTTTCATCATATAAAATTGCACACTTTAAGTATGTACAGTTTAGTTTTTGAAAATTGTGCCTCAATAAAGCTGTTACTAAACATTCACTCTAGACTTTCCTGTTCTCCAAAATCCTACGTTTGTCTTACCCATCTCCAGGAGTTCTCTTAATTTTTCCCCATTCTTGGATTGTTCTCTCTTCCCCTTTTCCTACTTGAACAACAAAATTTTCTCTTCATCTCAACCCTGGGTTCAATCTCTGGTATCAAAAAACTTATTTTTTATCATGAATTTTGCTTTCATTTTTCAGTTAGTTGTACTGACACAATAAATGAACCGTATATAAATGTACCATTTGCAATACATATATTATTCAATCTCAAATGTTATGAAATGGAAATTTTACCAAATGTCAATTGGATATGCATTATTTTGAAAGGGAATTAAAAATCAAATGAAATTTATTGTTAAAAGTCAGTGATTGCTTATGTATGTAACCCGTGAGAATGTAAATTTGACAAAGCCATCACAATTAGTAAATTTGAATATTAACAATTAGTATATATCCATGAAATCAGTAATTCCACATTTAGGAATTTATCTTGAAGATATGCTTGCATTCATTTATGTATAACGACATATATACCAGATCATCCCTGCAGCATAGTTTGTAATAACACTCTGGAAATGAATGTTTCTGAGTGGGACCAGGTTCTATAAATTACTGTGTATCTTAGAAGAGAATATCGAAAACATGAACAAGTGATCATGTACCATTAAGAAGCATTTTCCAGGTTGTTTTAAGTAATATGTAAAAAGTAAAAAGAAATATGTAGGGGGAAATGGAGTAATAGATAGATGTCCTCTATATAATTGTGTGTGTGTGTGTGTGTGTGTGTGTGTGTGTATGTGAAAAAGAGAGAATAACTCCAGAAGCAGTTTTAAAGCCTTTGGTAACAGAGGATAATGTAGTTTGGAGATGGGGTAGATGAAAAATCTGTTTTTAAATTTTAACAATGTCTAAGATTATACCTATCTTACAAAAGAGAATTCATAGGGAATTTCATATTTTCATTACAAAATTATTGAATATATATAAACTAATTCTACATAAAACAAACACAGGACTGATCCAAGATCATCTCAGGTATATTTCCTGTCCTGAGACTATGAAGGACCTCACACAACTCTGAGCATTAACAGTCTTCACCCATTAAGAGCATACATGTTATGCTTTGCTCCAGGTAGAGTCTAGTTATGCTCATAAAAGATGGAATTCTCATGCATTCTTCAGTTGACTGCCTTCATTCCCATCCACTCTGTTATGGTTTGAATTTGGAATATTCCCAAAAGCTCATGTGTTGGAAGCATGGTCCCCAATATAGAAAGGTTCAGAAGTGGGGCTTTTAGGCAATGATTAGGGCTCTGACCTCATTAGTGGTTTAATCCATTTGGTGGATTAATAATTTGAATGGGCTGCTGGGTGCCAATTGTAGGAAGGTGGGATATGGCTGGAGGAAAAATGTCACTGGGGATGTAGATCTGAACTGTATCTGCCCCTGATGCCCCCACTCCCGATTACTGGTGGCCATGAGCTGAGCAACTTTCTTCTACTATGTCCTTCTGACATAAGGTTCTGCCTCACCTCAGGCCAAAAGCCATGGAGTTATCTTGTCATGGACTGAGAACTTTGAAAATGTGAGCCCAAATTAACTTTTCTTCCTTTAAGTTGTTCTTGTCAGGTATTTTGGTCACAGCAACAAAAAGCTGACTAATACATACTCTATTCACAAAACTGAGTCATATCATTTCAATAGCTGTCCAATATCTCATTTGTGCATACTATCTATCTATCCATCCGTGTATCCATCTATCTATTTTTGTGTCCTATACATACACATTTGCATATATCCATATACCTTTATCTATATCTTTTTCTATGTATAGTTCTCTGTATGTATATATTGACATATCTATCTAGAGAAATTGGAAGATTGCACTATAAATTAATAATTGTATCAACCTCTGGCATAGAAGCCAAAGAATTAGGAGTCAGGAATGAGGAGATTTATGTTTCCCTGTATAGTATTTTGAATCCTTTACATTTCATAATCAGGTACATGGATTATTAAAAAATAAAAGGAGATAATTCATGGGAAAAGACCTGACAGAAATTGAGCTAAAAGGAACTTAGATAATAGCCTTGAAGGATAAAAGAAGTCACTAAATTGTTGGATGAAAGTGCTACCTGGAATTGGAAGTGGCATTGGCTAGGGGAAATGAAAGAGGAAAGAGAGATTTGAGAGCCAATAGGTGGCTGGTAGGCCACTTAACCTTCTTACTGTCGCATTCCACAGCTGGGCACTGTTGCTGCCTAATTCCTGCCACCTCTACTGGGCATTTATGCTCCTTCTTTTAGATACTGTGACTATAATTGGAGCCCATACTGCTTCTGCTGCTTATCACTGCTTGTGTTCCACTGCCTCTGAGGTGCCAAAGCTCTATTCTATGGAGAGTTTAGGAAGAATTTTACTTCCCTTCTGTGTTATACACTATGCTAGTCCAAGTTGGTAATTAACAAGGCCGCATTGCACCCTGCTTTTATGTTACAAAGAGGTTTGAGTGCAAATATTGCTTTGAGAATTTACTCACATTTTTGCCTTCAAGCTTAGAAAATGAGTTCATAAAGGCTGCTCTTCAGATGCATTTGAGTATCACCCTATACAATTAGAATGATTCCTCTGACAACAGATGAAGACTAAGCATACCAGCTTGATTAAAACTTCTTTAAAAAGAAATTATCTCCAATAAATGTCTCAAATCCTTTTAAACAGAACTCTAGTGGCCTATGTGACTAGTTCTTTAGACTGCTTAGAGAGTCCAAATCCTGCTCTGTACAAAGTGTAGATTGAATCTTTCCTTGCTACCCCTGCAATAAGTGCATTGAAGCTAAAATATTCTGACCAATAACTACCAGCCATTTTTTCCACTATTCCTCCATTAAATATCTCCAATCTCCCAACACCAGTCTCTCAGCATTATAAATCAAAATTAGCACACTGTACTCTTTTAGAGCAAAGTACTTATTAATGCAAGAGGGGGATTAAAATAATTCTAATAAAACACCGAACTTGGTAGGGCATCAGTACTAAAGAAGGAATAATCAGTTGTCTGCAGAAAGGGACATGCATTGGATTGGAAAAGCATATGTACTATCTAAGCAAAGTCTTGAAAGACAAGTCACCAATAATCAAGATATAGAGGTGGACAGTTACAGGTGTGTTACAGGTGTGGGTGGAGCTAGGGAGGGAGAAGAGCTCATCAGCATCTTGAGAGACAAAACGGAACGTCCAAAGGCACATGGGAGATGCTCAAACAAATACTGAATGGGTAGAGGAATGAATGAATGGATAATAAATAACAAACTATTTTTTATAATACTTTAGTGCTTTCAAAATGTGTTTGTATAATTATTTCATATGCCTTTTACAATCCTCTTGCAAAAAGGCAGGAGTTTTAGGTCATAGTTTTCAGATGATGAATTTGAGGTCCTAAGATATTAAATCAATGTCACTGAGGTGACACAACTAAAATGCTACCCAGTACCATTGCCTTTACCACCTCAGTGGCCACAGGACACCAGTGAGGACATCCTTTAGAAGCAGCAGTAGGGTTAAAAGTAGTCCCTTGACCCTTTGACTTATGCGTGTTGGTGCTTTGGTTTCCAATTTTGCTTTTAGTTTAGATGCAAAATGGCAAATGCTTTGTTTGTAATACTCTTAGCTGTTAAGATTCCTGACATCATGCCCAGCCACAGAGCAATTTGTTTAGACATTCTAGCCTTAGGGAATGAATTCTCATAGCCACATCTGCAGTCTTAAATACTGCCACAAAGCCAACAGCTGTAATATGAAGCCAAATTCTAACACTGAAATCTGATGTGATAAAATCGGTCAACATTGCTTCATAAACTGATAATTCGAACTCTGTTTACTCTCTTGAATGGTGGTAACATTTATGTTTACCATCTGGATAAAAATAGCCCCCTCTGTTCTCTAATAGGTACTTTCTTTCTGCTGGACATTGGCATTGCTGCCCGTTGTTTAAATTAAATCTTGCAGATGTCACCAGTGATTATGGTTTATGTGAATGTCAGCATCAATGTCAGTGAGAGTTGGCAACAAAGCCAACATCTGGGAGTCTATTCTCAAAAAGAGAATAGTCCAATTCAGAAAAGGACAGCAGAGTACTTTGATGTGCATGCCAATATTCACATCAAAGATTAATGTAATACAATAATAAATGAATGAAAACTAGAGAGACATCATTAATCAGAAGTTAGTTGACATTCCCAAATCCTCATTATCAGCTTCATCAGAGAAATACATATATCATAGAGGAAATACTATTAAAAATGTTGTATGAGCCTTGACTCAATATGTCTAGGATATGGCATGAAGGAAGAAAAAGTGAAGGTTAACTCCAAAGTCATTGTAGGGAGAATTCACCACTCACACTATTGAGTAGATGAAAAAATGTTCATATGATAATGAAACAGAACTAGCTTCATGGGGAAAGACTGAAGACAGAACTACTTTGAAAATGGATGTATATTCTTAGTACAAATAATACAGCTTCATATTTTACTTGTCTTTAATATATAAATTGCAAATTATACTCTTCTTTTTGGCTTTTTTATCTTATTTTCATTATAACATTTATCCCATACCAATCCCATGTTCCACTGAATCTATGTAATATTGTACTTTCCAGAAAGGTACAAACCATCAAAAATAAATTTAAAACCTGAAATTATGAAATCAAGTAATACAAAATAAAGTTCTCTGTGAATGAGTGATTTAGTTTATTGCCCAATTTAAATTCTTTAAATGTATTTGTAAGATGTCTAGTTTAGAAAAATAAAAATAACCCAAAGCTTTGAAAGAAAAATAGAAAACTAGAAATTGGAAATATATGGCAAACTCAGAAATGTATTGTCAAATTGAAAAATCAGGACATAAGAATTTTGGATTTATGTGTATAATTTTATCCTTAGTGAAAACAGACTCTTCACTGTGGCAACTACTAGCTTGCTATATCAGGGTTGGAGAAATGGCATGTAGCTACAGCACAAAATCAAATGTGAACAACATCCTTCCCTTCTTCCTGTTGCCCTCTATTCTCTTCTCCTCCCTTCCTTTACTTCTTCCTTTCCTTCTGTTTCTACTCTGAGGTATAATCCATAGTGTTCACATGCCACATATTTGTGCAAGTAGTTTTGGTAAGTCTGAACTATTTGCAGTCAAATTCCAATTTATTACACTGTTGTTTGATCATTCACTCATACCTTGATACCCTCCCAGAATGTGCCCTCTTTGTTCATTCTGAGTGGTAAGAAGCACATACCTAAAAAACTGACTCTAATGCAGTATGTAAGAGCACTAATGGACCTATGTGCAATGTATGATAGACTATGGGGAAAAAAGGTGATTGGTTCTCTTTGGAGCAGGCAGCATGGTTAGGAAAACTTACTATGAGATAATATTTGATCTTGCATGGAATGGTGAGAAGGAATTTTCCAGAAATACAGAAAGTAGTGGGGTTGGGGAGAATGCAGTTAATTCAGTCAACAGCAGAGTAGTTGATTTAGTAAATGTTTTGTGAGATCTTATTTTTAAATATGTATTTCTATGATCAGAGTGTAATCCTACTTAGTTAATCTTACTGAGTTAAGTGAGACATAAAAGTTTCTGTTGAGACCATATTTAAAGAGTGCCTGCCATACTTAGCTTGAAGAGAGGAGACAGGGCTATTGATTAAGTTACAATGTTTACATGATTTTATCAATGCCAGGGTGTTTTGAATTGCTCTCAAGGTGATCAAAGAAGACCCTGGAAATGACTGTGACTCATGATGTCAAGATGTGTGCAAAATATGTTGAAATTTTGCATTGATAAATATTTGTGCCCTAATTTGTGAGATTTCTCAGAAATCTGAAACTGCACGCTCTCAGTTATGAAATTAAATACCTTGTTTAGGCAATTTAAGGCACTTGATATTTCTTTGTCCATCGATATTTATTCAGACTCTTAACCATATGTGATATTTTCTTTTATGAGCAAGGAAAAAATATTATTTGTATTTATTGATTTTTTTGGGGGGGGTACTGGGGATTGAACCCAGGGGAACTTAAACACAGTTACATCCTCAAACCTTTTTATTTCTTATTTTGAGACAGGATCTCATAAAGTTGCTGAGGGCCTTGCTAAGTTACTAAGGCTGGTTTTGAACTTGCAATCCTCCATCCTCAACCTCCTGAGGTGCTGGGATTACAGGCGTGCACCACCACACCCAAGTTATTGTTTGTATTTATATCAGATATTTTCTTTTTTTCCAGACATTTTCACTCAAATATAATTCCAGGTTTTGTGTACTATGAGTTTATTTTTGTTATAAATGCATTTTGTATACTGTTAGTTGCCTAGTTGCCTAAAATATCTTTCTATAAATTCAGACTGGAATTCCAGTCACAAAAAAGGTGTATACATAAATAAAATTATAAAAGTTTTAATGTATTTTAGTATTTTCTTCATGTTGATGATCTGAAATTGGACAACTGGAATCTCTGAAGCAAAGTGATACAAAATCATCTTCATGCTTTGAGATTTAAATGCATTAATGTAGTAGAGTTTTATAGCCAAAAGTTATCTTACAAATACTTCACTTCAGTCTCTTCATATTGAACATAGGAGACTTTGGTCAAATGCAGTCATGACTTACTCCTGATTTCCCAGTTATTGTAAAAATCCTGTAATAAGAACATCAGTGTCTGAATCCCCAGAACTGTACTTCTTCCTCTGCTCTATTGTGGATACCCCTATATGACTGTCTTTTCCCTAAATATAATTGTTTAAGTAAATATTTGGGGGCTCTCAAAGATCCTTTAGTGATCCTATTCTTTGAGTTGAAAGAATTTTTATATTCTGCACAGACTGTAAGTTATTAATTTCTGAAGATACTGACAACTGGTAAATTATTGTATTATTCAAATGTCATCCCCAAATTATCATCTTTCCTTTTAAATAAATGAAAGTGAGTTTTATCATTAAGTATGATATTATTATATCTTGGCACAAATATTACTTTGATATTATAGCAAAATTCAATGGAAAATTGGATAGAATTTGTCAGCAGTGTATCCATTCTAAAGAAATCCCATTACTATATTTGAAAGAGCAGTGTCATTTAAAACTGCTTATAAATTGACTCAATTTCCAAGCATTTCTTTAATCCAAATAAGAAGTCTCTTGCCACCCAGAATCTTTGCCATGAAAAATCAATCTAGATATATCACTGCAAAAAAGAAGCAGCCTACTCTAGTTATAATGCCATCAATTCTTTATAGTTTGTAAGTCAATTCACAACAGCACCAGGAATAATTTGCCTGTAAAAGTAGACATTCACCAAATAACTTCAAAGCCAAGTGAAGATGGATTTTGTTGATTGCACATGGTGACATTGACTTGATTAAAAAAATATCTACTAAGACTAAATTCCATGTGGAGCACTGTATAATGAATGCACTTCTGTTCATTAGGCGGTGGTCTCTATTATCACACTATTTTGGGCCACTTTTCCCTATAACTCTGTGGGAGGGCTTTGAAGACAGACTGCCTGGCTTCCAATCCCTCCTGTGGCATTTAGTTGCTAAGCAGCTCCTTTTTTTTTTTTTTTACTCCTCAGTTTCTTTACCTACTAAGTGTGAATGAGAATATCTGGGCCATAATGTTTTAAGGAAGGTCAAATAAAATAATACTTGTAAAATACCTAAGCAAACTATCTAGAACATAACGTGGAATTGGAGGTGTTTTAAGTGCCAAATACTGTGATTCACTTTAGTTAAAATAAAGCAATAAGTCAAATATTTCCATAGTATTTAATAAGAAACCCTTAGAGGAAATCACTATGTTTGATTACAAGTTGCTTGGTAATGCAAGATACAAGACTGTTCATCAATCCTTATTGAAAAATAATAGATAAAGTAGGGTGTGTTCATCAGCTTTTTGTTGCAATGACCAAAATATCTGCCAAGAACAACTTAGGCAAAGATTTATTTTGGCTTGCAGTTTCAGAGAGGTTCAGTCCATGGTCAGGTGGCTCCCAGGCAGAAACATGGTGAAAGGGTATGGCAGAAGAAAATTGCTCAGCTCATGGTGTTTGGGCAATAGAGAGGAAAGCGTTCAGTAGAAAGTAGACCCTTTCAAGGCATGCCCCCAGTGGCCCACTTCCCCCAACTAGGTCCCACTTCTTGTAGTCCATTCAAACTGTTAATCTATAAAATTGATTAATTTATTGAGAAAGTTCAGCCCTCATTATCTAATTATATTCTAAAAGCTCTACCTCTCAACCTTGCCACATTGGGGTCCATGCTTTCAACACATGAATTCTTGCATATGTTCCAGATCCAAACCATACATTGGGAAATACTTACAAGTCAATTACCATAAGAGGCAAAGGGTATAAAAAAATTAGTCATGAATTGTCTTAACAAATCTACACTTGTCCTTTATCCTGTCGTAGAATTGTTTTGGGGGCAAGTTTGCTACAAACAGAAGAAACTTTTCTGCAGTATGTTTTCATTTATAGAGTATTATCTCCAGTGTAATGTAACCCTTAAACTTAAGACTATAATTACAAGGGACTTGTACATGTTTTTGTAGAAAATATTACCTGTTGAAGTATTTATTTTAGTAGATTAGAGTTACTTAACAAAATTGTAAAGTACACATTAGTTCTCTGATGTTTAACTCGGTTTTTTTGTCTATTCTTTTGACAAGGTACAGCATAACAATTTTTTGGTGCTGGGGATTGAATCTAGGGCCTTGTGCTTACGAGTCAGGCACTCTACCAACTGAGCTATATCCCCAGCCCCTGGCTTTTGTTTTGCTGTACCTTGATTATATCCCATAGGTAAGAAAAGTAAATATAAAATTCTGCAGTTTGAATCACAAACCTGATATGGCTTTTCCTTTTGTACATAAGAATCATCCTAGTTGATGGCTTGAAGACTGAGCTATCAGTTGAGTGATCAGTTAGTCTTGGGAACAGAAATATGAAGAGAAACTTAACTGGTGAACTTGTTATTTCCTTTTATTTTTGTAAACAGTTAAGGTTTATTTGTGGCATGTATAAATGATAAATAAAAAGAAAACACAGGTTGGGTGCAGTGGTGCCCCTCTGTAATCCCAGCACTTTGGGATACTGAGGCAGGAGGATTGTGAATTCAAAGCTAACCTCAGCAATTTAGTGAGACCCCCAAAAAGTTAGTGAGACCACCCCCCAATCTCAAAATAAAAAATAAAAAGGGTTGAGGATGTGGCTCAGTGGTTAAATGCCCCTGGGTTTACTCTCTGGTACAAAACAAACAAATACCCCACAGTGTAACAACTATAGAAGAGAATTATACTTTAGCAAATGAAGGCTAAATTAATAAAAACATTGAGCTTTGACCAATAATGTTAGAGACCAATTTCTTTTTAATTTTCTCCTAAATATTGGTTTATGTAGAAACTTTATAAATTCCAACATATTTATAAAAAATAATCTATTCATTGTTGAGCAAACTATCATAATTAGGACACAACAAATAATCAGCTTACTTTTGTAGGATAAGCTGAAAAGTATTTTATGAATATACTGTTTGATTCACTGCTGCAACCAGACTCTTTCACAATGGTTTGAACCATAGCTTATAAATTCCTACATATTTTCTAGTATATTCTCTTTGGTCTCACTCAACTCACCCATAAAATGATAATTTCAAAGTTGGATTTCTTAAGCACTAAAAAGTTAAAATCTTCCTGAAGTAAAGTAATCTGCCAGTGCCAGACATGTAGTATCTACTTGGTGCATTAAAGCCAGTGTTACTTGTCACAGAGGTGTCATACACACCTGGTCTCTGTGTATTACAATTATATATTTTATGAGTCTTAGGTCCAGAGATTCTAAATGTGCTCTTTTCTATCCTCTAGTGCCAACATTCCCAGATCTTATCATCCATCACACTCCCTAGTTTTTACTGGACAATTGCAATGAATATAGATCTGTATCACAATGTCTTTTCTCCATTTTGTTTACAGGGGAAGCGGTCAGTGTTAGCACACTGAAAGTGATGTTAATTCAAGATGCTGAGCATCACATCTCTTGGTCTCACTCACAGGCCAGTCTGCTTCCCTGACAATCAAATTTTTGCTAGATCAGTGGCAGAAGAAAAAAGAAATACTGCATTGGCAGAAGAAAAAAAAAATGCTGCATTCTTTGTTTGCTTTGTCTTTGATGGTGTTAAATTTTACCTGAATCTTGTGCTCCTGAAAAACAGTGATGGTTAAACAGATCATCCCTGCCCCTTTTGTTCAGAGAAATGGTTTACTGCAAAGGAACACGCTAGAAAGAATTAGGTGTGGGAAAATGAAATGAAAGAGGTAGTAGGATGTTAAATCCAAGATTTAAAAATATTATTCCAAGACTAGTTTGCTCTCTGGACACATTGGATGTTTGCTCAAGCTGCATATAGATCAAAGTTCCTAGACCTGGGGAAAGGAAAAAAAGAAACTTATTCAAAATTTTATTAATAAGCATTTTATTTCAATTAATCAGTAGGGATAATTTTGGTTGATTATTTATTGATAATTCACGTAATCTTTCATGAGATAAGTAATGGGAATTTGGAGAGATAGTGTCTGGACTTGTTATAGGTAAACAAAGGGGATATTCATGAACTTATCTAAGTCATACAGGGAAGGTTGTGCTTTTGCAGTAAACCATTTCTCAGGAAAAAAAGGGTGAACTGATTTTTGTGAGAGGATTCATCTGAATAACATACTATTATTATATATAATATATATTATAATATATATAATAATATTTATTATTATTTATTATAATTATTATATATTATAATATATATTATATATAATTATATATGTATAATAACATATATTATTATATAATATTATATATAGTATAATAATACTATATATTATTATTATTATTATTTCTGAAAATAGCCTACTATTTTCAGAAATAAAAATTCAACAAAAACAGTATTTTCACATGAAACAAAGAATGCTAACTGCTTTTCCATGGAATTTCTGAGACACTGACATAATGTTCTTGACACCAAGCCTTTTGAATTTCAGAGGTGGGTTCATTTTATGTGGAAATAACTAGGAAAAATATTCTAGTCAATCCAAAAAAATTCTCCACAGAAGTAGATGAGAAAGAAAACAGTTTTACTGTTAAATAAGCATTAAATAAGAGACTGCAGTGATCATCAGAAGGACCAGAAGAAAGACTAAAAAGATGGGAATTGAGCCCTT
The DNA here is from genome assembly GCA_020662805.1 of Glaucomys volans. NCBI lineage: Eukaryota > Metazoa > Chordata > Mammalia > Rodentia > Sciuridae > Glaucomys > Glaucomys volans. The sequence goes on from JAJEJO010002653.1 coordinate 39,928, forward strand.
TTATATAGTCAGATATAACCCATTACATTACATATATGTTATAATAAATGATATCTATGATAAATGATAAATGGACATGACAGTACTATTCTTTACACAGTTTATTCTAAATTAACCTCACAATCAAGGTGGCCATTTGTTGTTAGGTAATTGCTTTTATTCAAAGAAATTATTATATAAGTTCCATATCTGTATAACAGAGAGGTAGTTACCATTTAGAGTCAGATGCCCAAGTCAAACTCTTAAGAGACTAGAAAATAAGGATGCTCTCTTTCTTGATGTTTACATTGTAAAAACATGACTCAAGGCCTTTATGAAGAATGTGCCTGCATTGTAAAACTGGTAAGGAGGTTATTTAGCCTTTCAAAGCAAGAATTGATAAATGGGAGGATTCAAACTAAAAAGCTTTTTCTCAGCAAAGGATACAATCAATAATGTGAAGAGAGAGCCTTCAGAGTGGGAGAAAATCTTTGCCACACACACTTCAGATAGAGCACTAATCTCCAAAATTTATAAAGAACTTACAAAACTTTACACCAAAAATACAAAGAACCCAATCAATAAATGGGCCAAGGATCGGACAGACACTTTACAGAAGAGGATGAACAGGCGATCAATAAATACATGAAAAAGTGTTCTACATCTATAGTAATTAGGGAAATGCAAATTAAAACAACTCTAAGATATCATCTTGTTCCGATTAGAATGGCTATTATCAAGAACACAAGCAATAATAGATGTTGGCATGGCTGTGGGGAAAAAGGGACACTTTTACATTGCTGGTGGAGTTGCAAATTGGTGCAGCCACTCTGGAAAGCAGTGTGGAGATTCCTCAGAAAACATGGAATGGACCCATCTTTTGACCCAGTTATTCCACTCCTTGGTTTATACCCAGAGTACTTAAAATTAGCATACTACAGTAAAATAGTCACATCAATATTTATAGCAGCTCAATTCACAATAGCTAGACCTAGATGCCCTTCAACAGATGAATGGATAAAGAAGATATGGTATATATACACAATGGAATAGTACTCAGCCATAAAGAAGAATATTATTATGGCATTTGCAGATAAAAGGATGGAATTAGAGATTATCATGCTAAGTGAAATAAGCCAATCCCCAAAAAGCAAAGGCCGAATGTTTTCCCTGATAAGAAGAAGATGATATAGGTCTGAAATTTTCTTTCCTTGATGTGTCTTTGCCTGGTTTTGGTATCAGGGTGATATTAGCTTCATAGAATGAGTTTGGAAGGGTTCCCTCCTCCTCTATTTCATGGAATACTTTGAGGAGTATTGGAATGAACTCTTCTTTGAAGGTCTTGTAGAACTCAGCTGTGAATCCATTTGGTCCTGGACTTTTCTTGGTTGGTAGGCTTTTGATGACTTCTTCTA
>JAJEJO010002653.1:41421-103486 GCA_020662805.1 Glaucomys volans
CATCAGGGTGATATTAGCTTCATAGAATGAGTTTGGAAGGGTTCCCTCCTCCTCTATTTCATGGAATACTTTGAGGAGTATTGGAATGAACTCTTCTTTGAAGGTCTTGTAGAACTCAGCTGTGAATCCATTTGGTCCTGGACTTTTCTTGGTTGGTAGGCTTTTGATGACTTCTTCTATTTCATTGCTTGAAATTGATCTATTTATGTTGTGTATGTCCTCCAGATTCAGTTTGGGTGGCTCATATGCCTCTAGGAACCTGTTGATGTCTTCCAGGTTTTCTATTTTGTTGCAGTATAAATTTTCAAAGTAACTTCTTATTATGTTTTGTATTTCAATAATGTCTGTTGTGATATTTCCACTTCCATCATGAATTTTAGTAATTTGGGTTTTCTCTCTCCTTCTCTTCATTAGTGTGGCTAAGGGTTTATCAATCTCTTCAACAAATGATGCTGGGAAAACTGGAAATCCATATGCAGCAAAATGAAACTAAACCCCTATCTCTCACCCTGCACAAAACACAACTCAAAATGGACCAAGGACCTAGGAATTAGACCAGAGATCCTGCACCTAACAGAAGAAAATGTAGGTCCAAATCTTCATCATATCAACCTAGGTCCAGACTTCCTTAACATGACTCCCAAAACACAAGAAATAAAAGCAGGAATCAATAATTGGGATAGATTCAAACTAAAAAGCTTTTTCTCAGCAAAGGAAACAATCAGTAATGTAAGCAGAGAGCCTACAGAGTGGGAGAAAATCTTTGCCACACACACTTCAGATAGAGCACTCATTTCCAGAATCTATAAAGAACTCAAAAAACTTTACCCCCAGAAAACAAATAACCCAATCAATAAATGGGCTAAGGAAATGGGCAGACACTTTACATAAGAAGACCTATAAGCAATCAACAGATAGATGAAAAAATGTTCAACATTCCTAGTAATAAGAGAAATGCAAATCAAAACCACCTTGAGATTCCATCTCACTCCAATGAGAATGTCTATTATCAAGAATATAGGTGTTGGCAAGGATGTGGAGAAAAGGGTATACTCATACATTGCTGGTGGGATTGCAAGTTGGTGCAGCCACTCTGGAAAGCAGTGTGGAGATTCCTTAGAAAACTTGGAATGGATGCACCATTTGACCCGGCTATCCCACTCCTTGGCCTATACCCAAAGGACTTAAAATCAGCATACTACAGTGATGCAGCCACATCAATGTTCATAGCTGCTCAATTCACAATATCTAGATTGTAAAACCAATCTAGATGCCCTTCAATAGATGAATGGATAAAGAAATTGTGGTATATATACACAATGAAATATTACCCAGTCATAAAGAAGAATAAAATTATGGCATTTGCAGGTAAATGGTTGATGTTGGAGACTGTTATGCTAAGTGAGATTAGCCAATCCCCAAAATCCAAAGGCCAAATGATCTCTCTGATAAGTGAATGATGGTGCATAATGCAGGGTGGAAGGGTGGCCAGAATGGAGGAAGGATAGATACCATAGAGGGAAGGGAGGGGTGGAGTTGGGGTGGGGGGTAAGAATAATAACAGAATGTGTGACAGACATCATTACTCTGTGTACATGTATGAATGCACAGATGGTGTGACTCTACTTTGTGTACAACCAGTGAAACAATAGCTGTACTCCATTTGTGTTCAATGAATCAAAATTAAATAAATTTTTAAAAAAAGAATACAAGCAACAATAGGTGTTGGCAAGAATGTGGGGGAAAAGGTACACTCACACATTGCTGGTGGGATTGCAAATTGGTGTAGCCACTCTGGAAGCAGTATGGAGATTCCTTAGAAAACTTGGAATGGATCCACCATTTGACCCAGTTATCCCAACCCTTGGCCTATACCCAAAGGACTTAAAATCAGATTACTACAATGATGCAGTCACATCAATGTTCACAGTTGCTCAATTCACAATAGCTAGATTGTGGAACAAACCTAGATGCCCTTCAATAGATGAATGGATAAAGAAACTGTGGTATATATACACAATGGAATATTACTCAGCCATAAAGAATAATAAAATTATGGCATTTGCAGGAAATGGATGGAGTTGGAGATGATCATGCTGAGTGAGATTAGCCAATCCCAAAAAACCAAAGGCCGAATGATTTCTCTGATAAGTGGATGATGATACACAATGTGGGATGGGAGGGAGGCAAGAATGGAGGAAGGATGTATTGCATAGGGGAAAAAAGGAGGGTGGGATTGGGAGGGGAGTAAGAATAATAATAAGAATTAGACAAACATCATTACCCTGTGTACATGTATGATTACACAAATGGTGTGACTCTACTTGTGTACAACCAGAGAAACAACAGCTGTGCCCCATTTGTGTAGAAAGAATCACAATAAATTAAAAAATAAAATAAAATAAAAAAATAAAGAATCTCAAAATTGAAAAAAAAAAGAAGAAGATGATATAGAATCTGGTTGGGTGTGGGGGGGGGGGGGGTGAGAGAGGAATGGAGGATCTTTAGAGGAAAATGAGAGGGGGAGGGGTGGGGATATAAAAAATGTTGGAATGAGACAGACATCATTACCCTATGTACATGTGTGATTAACAAGTATGATATGAATGTACATCATGCACAACCATAGAAATGAAAACTTGTACCCCATATGTGTACAATGGATCAAAATGAAGTCTGTAAAAATTAAAAAAAAAATGTTTAAAAAGTTATATAAATCTCAGAGAAGCAGGTAAAAATTTATAATTACTAGTTTTCTAAAGGAAATGCTCTAAGAAAAAGAAGTTCCATGTTTCTTGCAGTAGAGGCTGACTAAGAATGATGTAGGTTTTGAATACCCAGAGATTTCTAGTTAACCTAAAAGGAATGTGAATATTGCTAGTCTCATGAGGACACAGTGGATTTGAAGTGACTCAACATTTTAGATGAGAAGGTTAGCATCTGTCCCTTGTAGATCTGGCATCGGGTCCAAGAGCAGATAACAACTTAGAGGATTGATGACAAAGTCAAGGCCTTCTAAGTAGAGGCCATTGTATGCAGAAAAAGTTGTGAACAAAAAAATCCTAAAGTGACAGTTTAAAATATCCCACCAATTACAGTAGAGATGGTCCAGAAGAAGAGAGACCATAAAGGTAAAAGTCCAGAATTTCTTCCTTAGATAATACTGAGGAAAACATCAAGAAGTGGCTGAGTTTATCATAAGCATTCGAGTTTGTTTCCTTTCATCTACACATTGGAATATAGGGAGTAAAGTTTGGTAAAAAGATAAGACAAGGTATATTTTTGTACCCCAGATTTTCAAACTTCTATAATTGTAGTATTGGTAATGGGGCCTGGTCTGAGATTCCAAAGAATTTTTGTGAAGTATATAGGTTCTTTAAGGATGACTACTAAGCCTAAATGGGAAGGAGAGTGAGCCAGCTTGAGGGCAAGTCTGTAAACTTGTGAGATAGGAGGTCGAATCTTAGAAATCATTGGATTGTAGTGAAACTGATTATAAAAATATTATACAATTCATTATATCCCCTGAATTGATGTAGTGCCGTCATTAGAAGGAAACCATCTATGGATGGTTATGGGGAAATGTTGTGAAGCCTCTATGTGACCTCTGCATTTTCTGCAAGTACTAAATTTCTTAGGAGAGGAGAAAAGGCAATTCCATCTCAGAGTGTGTTACCTGATAACCTGGGCTTTCATAAGAAGTAGAACTCCTCACCTGTGCTGAAAAGTGTAGTCAGTTCCTGGGTAGGGTATGGTAGAACATTTCATGACAGCTGAAGCCGTTATTATACCATAAGCATGTTATTTTCTGTTTTTCTAAAAAAGCTATAATCATCAAGAAAACATGGCCAGTAATAAAGAAGTTGTGGTGGGATTAGAAAGTTGTTAAGGTCAAAGACTCTTCAGGACTAGAGTCTCCTTATTACTGAGACAGTCTGGGAGTTGTCTTTGTCTATGATTCTTTGAAGACAGACAGTTAATGCCAGGAGACTGGGCTGTGACTGTCCTCCAGACAGAAAAACATGACCGGAGCTTTGGGTTTTGGAACCAGACCATTTTACATGCACTTTCCATGAAAAGACTCTCCTCTATGCTGTTTTCTCAAAGTCATTTAAGTCTGAGTACTATTGCCATGATTGAGATTGCTTTTGGCAGGAGAGAGAAAGATGAACCCAGTGATGAAAGGATGTAGGGTCTCCTGAGAGAGGCAAAAATTGACTCTCCATGGAGGCAGTTGAGAACATATCCTCACAGTGGATGGACTTGATAATGGCAACCAGTTAAGGTTTACAGACTGGATGAATGTAGCAGAATATAGTGCCCACCCCTGCACAAAGAGATTTTAAGAATCTAATAAGATTAGTTAACTCTAATCTTTGGAATAGAGCCCAAGGCTTGATTCCTAATGTAGTTCCTCTACTTATATAGGAACATGTTTCTTAAAACCAACTGTATATGAGAAGTACTTAGGTTGCTTTCAAAAGCTGCGAATGACCAAGCCACACCCAGGAACAATTAAATCAGAGTCCCTGGAGCAGGCCTGTAGGAATTAATGGAGCATATTCTACTAATTAGCTTCCTAAGTAATTCTAATACACAACCAAGGCTGAGAACCTCTGATCCAAGAGTATATATTGTGCCAATTATAAGTCATAAAGATTCCAGCATTTGTAGTGGTTTTGGATCTGCCTAGAGTGACCCATTTTGCAAGGAAGTAGTTGGTCCAATCTTTCAAATTAAAATTGAGTTAAGTAAATTCTGATTTGAAATTTACTCTCTTTAGGGGTTAGCACTCGTTTACACTCAGAAATTTCCTGCCCTGCCTTTCCTTCTGTTTGCCTTAGAAATGATGTATGTTGCTGGTGGGACTCCAAATTGATGCAACCACTCTGGAAAGCAGTAGGGAGATTCCTCAGAAAACTTGGAATGGAACTGCCACTTGACCCAATTATCCCACTCTTTGGTATATACCCAAAGGACTTAAAATAAGCATCCTACAGTGATGCAGCCACATCAGTTTATAGCAGCTCAATTCACAATAGCTAAGATATGGATCCAACCTAGGTACCCTTCAAAAGATAAATGGATAAAGAAAATGTGGTGTACATATACACAATGGAATATTACTTAGCCATCAAGAAGAATGGAATGATGGCATTTGCCTGTAAATGGATGAAACGGGAGACTAACATGCTAAGTGAAATAAGCCAGTTCCCCAAAACCAAAGGCTGAATGCTCTTTCTGAAATGTGGATGCTAGCGCACAATAAAGGAGGTTGGAGGGAAGAATAGAAGTTCATTAGATTAGACAAAGGGGAAAGAAGGGAAGGGAGAGGAGATGGGATTAGGAAAGAGAGTAGAATGAATTCGACATAATTTTCCTATGTTCATATATGAATACATAACCAGTGAAACTCCACATTATGTATAACTGCAAGAATGGAATCCTAATTAGAATAAGTCATATTTGCCAATTATTTCATTTTCCCTAAATGCATAGGCTCATTATTTCATCAGGATCAGAAAACTGTTTTCACATGCCCCTATAATTTTTTGAGTTAAATACAAATGGCATAAACTATAGGTCAGCTTCCTCCAAAGTCCTAAGTTTACTGGAATGCCAACAATTCACAATTCTTGTGTGGTCTATGATTTTTAAAAAATCCACAGAGAAATTCACTTGATTTCTTCATTCTTGTTTGAATAAAGCCTTCCCTGCATTCAAGCAACACCAGTGACCCAAAAGATGGAGTCTCCAAGATTGTAAAAAACCATAGGAGATAGAAAAGCCTTGGCTATTATCAAAATATTGCCTTCTGCCACTCCTGTAACAAATTTCTGACTAATTGAATAGATAGACTTTAGCTAACATTTTATCAATATAACTGTAGTGGCTTCTGTTTAACCAATTTGTGTGTGAAAACTGAAGCTCTGATATGTTAAATGACTTGCCTGAGATCACAATGCTAATTAATAGCAACTTTGTGTACGGGAAAGTACAGTGGTTTCCTGTGAGCTGAAGCTGTACAACTTGGATGGGAGAAATGAAAAGTACTTTCCAGGTAGTCCAATATGAATAATTCATAAACATGACTGTGCATTAGAATCAACCACGGAGCATTTGCAAAATACATATGAATCTCAATACATATGACAGCAAATATGCAGATTCAGCAGGCTCAGGGTAGATTCCATGCCTCTGCATTTTAAGAATAAACTCTATGCAAAATTTCTATGCTTATAAAATAGGCAAAGTTGAAGAGCATGTGTAATGCATATCTAATCTGCCTCAAATGTTACTTTCCAGGATGTCCTTTCATCAGCTCTTTCCTGGACTCCTCCAGCTTCCAAAGGCTGAATGGGAGGCAGTTAGGAGAGGCATTTGCTTTGATGTATACATAGCTTGAGGAAGTGGTATTAATCCTTTTGTGGGCTTCAGGATCATCTAATATACTCATTAAAATGTGTGATTATGAGGTGCCACTCCCAAGTTACACAAACTGCTTCATGGATGCTTAATAATGCATAATTAATTAATTGGTATGTGCTAGAATTTGAACTGAAGTCTGCCTTTATTATAACCTAGAAATGAGACTTTGGGGTGCTATTAAGCCTGAAACTTTTGGGTTGCTCTTGCTGTATATCTACCAAAAATAACTTCATAGACGAATTAAGTTGTCCTAAGTCATAGGGCTTGTTTCTCCAAGCATTTGCCAACAGTAGTTGAACCTTCCTTCCTTTGAAGGCTACAAACTCTCTCCCTTCTGGTCATGTGGACCATCACCAGGCAGTGAAAAGGAAGTAAGCATATTGTCTGTTGAGGGATTTGGCAGGATGGCCTGTAAAAACATTTCCTAAATTATTTCTGATCCTGCTTCTGGAAATACCTTCTTCTAAACCTACCAAATGAGCTGTAATGTTTGTTCAGTGAAGAATTTGAAAGCACTGAATTTACTGATCAATAAATACCTGTTTGGAGAGAAGATAAAGTCTGCTGAGCATAATCTGCCTCTTGATAATTCTCAGGGAACACAGATGGCAAGAAAGTTTGGGCCACAAAAGCTCTGTTGACCCAGAGGATTTGTTTATAGTTTAATTATTTGGTAGGAAAAACAGGGGACAGAGCAAACCTATGCGTTGAAGTGAGCTATTAATTTTTGGCTGACACCTTGTACCAAACCTTAGGAATATGGACACAAGAGACTGAAAAACCTGTGCAGTGAACTTCTTTCATTGTATTTCCAGACCAGGCAGGTGAAAACCCTTAGGAGAAATGCCTCTGTTAGCAGTAACTATTGGGACTGCCTCCTTAACAGATTGACACCCAATGGGAAGAAAACTTGAGAAGTGAGAGAGAAAAATATTAGGGGAATTAAAGTAGGGGAGGAGCTGGAAAATTAAATGCAAATTTAAAGGTTATCCTGGCAAGACACTAAAGAAATCTTATTTTAGTCAAGACCAGCCTACCTCCCAATTTGCATTGCTGTCTGCTCCAGATTCAGAGAAGCCTAAAAATAGTGAAGTCATAAAACATAAAGAGGTAACACCTGAAAAGCACTGAAAGGAAACAGAACACTTAAAAAAAAAAAAAAACACTTTCCTATGGAAGAAAATATTTTCCACTTTGTGATCAGGTTTATTCATTGAAGTGAAGTAATTATAATTGTTCGCTTTACATGCTACCCGAACTACACTATGAAAACATTCTATGTGGGCATCATGGGATATTTATTGTGGAGTTTTCAGAACAGAGCATAATATTTAGCAATGGTAGGTGTTTCCCATGTGTTTCTTGAATTAATGAACATATGAAAATGTTTCTGTTTAAGTGGAAGGTTAGAAGGAGGCAGATGAATTTGAATTCTTTGGGCATATGTAATAACACTCATATTTTAAAAATTGTGTCCCTTTATTCTCTTCCATTTTTTTCATCCCTCCCTCCCTCTTTTCTTTCTTTATTTTTCCCTTCTCTTGTCATCCATCCTCCCTTCCTTCTTCCTTCCTTTCTAACCTCTCTCCCTTCTGAAACAGAAGAAACTAAAGCTAAAAGTAGTTTGGGTAGTTCCCATTTATTCATGGTTTTGCTTCCCATGGTTTCAGTTATTCATGGTCAACTTTTCCAGTAATAAACAATTTGTAAGTTTTCAATTTCATGCCATTTTGAGTAGTATAATAAAATATCAAATCATTCCGCACCTCCCACCTAGGATAAGAAAAATCCCTTTGTTCAGCATATACCCACTGTGTAGTCAGTTAGCCTTGGTTATCAGATCAACACTAGCAGTATTCCTGTTTGTGTTCAACTAATCATTATTTTGCTTCATAATGACCTCCCAATACAGCTCATCTGCATGATCACTGAAGGATTACAACTTTTGTCACAAAACTTTGATTAATTAAAAGGAAAGAGACATCAACTTCTGCTTATAAAATTTTGCAGCAAAAACACCTTCATTTATCTAGGATCCCAAACCATGGACATCATCTGCTCCTGATATTCAACCTCCAACATTATCATATCTTGATCTAGGATTACTAGAAGCAGATGCTTCCCCTTTTAACATCAGAGAGTCAATAGTAGCCTAACACTACATCATAACGCCTATGTCATTCGCTGCACTTCATCTAATCACATAGACATTCATCATCACAAGAGTCAATTCAGTAAAATATATTGGGGGGAGGGGAGAAAAGCCACATTACAGAATATGTTCTATTTTAATATTAGTCATTATTAATCTCTTACCATGCCTAATTTATAAATTAAACTTTATCATATGTATGTATTTATAGGAAAAATAGTACATATGTATATAAAGAACATGGTATATGTATATTATATATATAAAGATATATATATATATACACATACATATATATATATATATATATATATATATATATATATATAAAGATTTGTACTATCTGTAGTTTTAAGCATCCACTGGAGGTCCTGGAATGAATACCCTGAAAGTAAGGAAAAACTACTATGGATGACTTTACAAAGTTCATCCATGAGGGTGATGATGGAACTGAGGCAAGGACCATTTCTTTTGTCACCCAAACCAATTCTTTTCTCACTAGATCACATACACTATCTTCTAATTTTGATTTATGTACATCAGAAAAGAAAAACTATCACCATGACATTGAACAAAGTTCCTCATTTACCCTTCAAGTATTGCTCTGAAACTATTACATCTAAAGAAATTAGTGACATATCACACCGTTGTATCTCAAGCATAGGAAATATCTGACAAGGATGACCATTAAAAGGCCAGATGTGCCCCAAACTATGATGCACACAGAGTAACAACAAAATGTTTTCTAAAATCGACAGCTTTAAATTTAAAATACTATCTTGTGCTTTGCTGCACTTAAGTTGAATCTTTGCTTTCTTTTTATTTATTTATTTATTTATTTATTTATTTTTGGAACCAGGGATTGAACTCAGGGACACTCAGCCACTGAGCCACATCCCCAGCCCTATTTTGTATTTTATTTAGAGACAGGGTCTCACTGAGTTGCTTAGGGCCTTGCTTTTCTGAGGTTGGCTTTGAACTCATGATCCTCCTCCCTCAGCCTCCTGAGCCATTGGGATTATGGGCATGTGCCACCACTCTTGGCTGTATGCTCTAGATAACCTGTTTGAATTTTTTATTCTTTTATCTTTACTAATTATTACTTAGTGTAATTTAAAGGATTGGAAGGGAATTTGACAGTAGGCAAGGAGGGCAGTTTGGAGGCCACTAGATTTTGACTTGGTTTGTGGTGAAGGATTATCAAGGAAGTTGTAAATTGTAAACAAGAAACAAAGTGCTGATTTAGAAAGTTCTGAATCAGAGTAATCTGTTGATTTTTATTGTTTTTTTTAAACATGGGAAACAAGGTGAATATTTTCTAAATACTGGAATTGCATATGAAGCACTTAGAACAAAAGTTGTATCTACTGAAAATATCTGGCCAATGCCTTCAGTCTTCTTCTCTATGTTGTAAAAAGTGGCAAAACTGCAATAACAACCAAAAGAGAGAAAAAGGCAAGAAGGGTAATAAAAGTACATAATTGAAGGGAAGTTCATAATCAATCTTAGAAATTGTTCCTATGATTGCAATATTTAGAGACCATAACAAAGTTAAGTTTAGTACCTTGGAAGAGAGATAACTTCCCAAGTTGTTTTACACTAAGAAAACATTGAATGCAATGTGAATAAAGGGGTGAATGGAGGCAGCTTACAATGTTTTGCTGTTTTTTCAGGGGTCCAATATGAAATAATCCTGGGAGGAACTAATGTGCCATAGAATGTTACATCTGATTGGGTTTGGGGTTTTCTATTGATTAACGTATCCAGGACTTGTTAATGTGCTTTAATCAAGGCTTTCCTAATGGGTAGACAGGATTTCTTCACAAGGAAAAACTATGATCTCATATCGAAAGTGGTAGATATGAATTTCTCTTTGAATGGTACACTTATGAGATTTAAGAGAACACTGAGTTAAACATGGCTCCTCCTCCAAAGTCTATACACTTCTGAAAATGTTTGTATTGTCGTGTTATTTAATGCTTTACTTTTTGTGACGTTTTTGATTTCCTATGATGTTAGGCAATAAAATTCATTTTAACTCACTAATCTAAATCATTTCCAAACTGTGTTTTGATCTTTTATTTTTTCATTTTTGTTTCAGTCAGCTTTCACATGGCTGTGACCAAAAGACCTGACAAGAAATGTAAAGGAGGAAAAGTTTATTATGGCTCACAGTTTCAGAGGCTCAGTCCATGGCTGACCCACTGCATAGCTCTAGGCCATGGTGAGGGAGAACATAATGGCAGAAGGGCATGATGAAGGAAAGCAGCCAAGGACATGGGAATAGGAAGCAGAGAGAGATCTCCACTCACCAGAAATAAAATATGAATTAAATAGGCTGTTGGTGTGATGTTTTTGATAAAGTTACTCAGAGTCTGGATGTGTTTAGTGTTCGGTATACCTATAGATGCCAGAGATTTCAAATTCCTCTATTGTTTTGTTTTATTGTTTTTTGTTTTTCCTCTTCTTGACTTTAGGCTTCCTCAAATGCTCTTCCTCAGAGAGAAACAAATTTGTAGGTACTGTTGCCCACTTTTTAATACTGGGGTCCTATGGGCATAATTCTAAATAAAGTATGCAGATGGGAGCCTGTACAATAATCTTTTTATTAATCTTAGTCTTTTAGTGGTCTTATGTTTTGGCTGTGACCTTTGCAAGAGTTTCTCAGAAGTATACTTTTAATTTGCTCCTCAGCTCCATATTACCTTTCCAGGCTGTACCCTTACAGTTTGTCCTTGAAGTCATGAATCTTGCTCTTTTTTTCTCTCTTCTATGAGAGAAAGCTATAGAAGACTAGAGTGGGAGGGATTCCCTTTTGTGAACCTATGATCAGACACGGACAAAGTTATTTTTCCTAGGTCTTTATTCTGGGGAAGACTCAGGACATGTTTCACAATTGTTAGTCTTCTTTTCCTTCCACTAGATTCACAGGGGGATATTTCTTAGGTTTCACCATTAAAGTCTGGTAAGGTACCTGGGGATACAGTCCCACCAAGGTGTGGAGGTTTTCCTAATACAGTTACCCCACCCCAAAGATTCTCAGCTTCAGGCTAATCCATACCCAGCATCCAGTTATTCACCAAAGTTACCAATTATTGTTCAAATGACTTCTTTTCCGGGTAAACAGATATTGGTTATAGCTATCTAGATATGTCTTCAGATTTTGGAGTTTCAATCTATCCAATGGTCTTAGCTTTCTGATGGATCCAAAAAAAAGTCACTAATTTTCAGTTTGTTTAATATCTTCTTCTGTGTTTGAGCTGAAAGTTGAAGTGTGAACATTTTGTGTAAATATCAGGCTACTTATATCCATGAAGGTCAAATATAAAATTCATAATTTATTCTAGGATAGGCACAAAATTAATACTAAAGGCTAATTTAGTTTTTATAGTTTTATGTCCAATAAGAAAATTTATAGCAAAGCTGAATTCAAACTGAGCTTGCACTAAATTTATTTCAGTATAAATTTATCTATGTGAATATCATACCCAGTAAATATCCATATACCCCCAAATGTGTGTGAAACATGACATTCTATTTCACCAATGCAGAGATGAACGAAAGTAAAACCACCAAACTCAGAGAGCTGACATTAGTTGGAAATAGACTAGTGGATAAAGAATGTGATGTGTGTCATAAAGAAAGAAATATGGGTTTGGACTATGAGATGAATGAGGTGATCCTCAATGTGAAAGTACAATTTCCAAGTTAGTTTTCCATATATTCATTTAAATTTCTCTTCTAAGCACTTGGAAATGCATTAAATAGTGGAGTTTGTTCTCTGGAGATAATGTAACCTTGGAGAATGCCAGAGACATATGTTAGAAGGGATGCTGCATGTAAATTGCATTAGCATCTGTGTTAATCCCCATTTCCCTAATCAGCTTACTGAAAACCATCTCCAATATCTACATCTCTTTATCTTATTTTCTTTTCTGAGAACTTTACAGTCCATTTCAAATAGGAATAACATATTCAATTATAAAGAATAACACAGATTTGAGATATCGCAGTCTTAAATGGTTAAAAATAGAAGCAAATTATGCATTCCTGGAAAACAAAATGCAACACATAGCTTCAGAAATCAGAGAAAGGTGCTCTTCATAGAACAATAGAATCACTTAATTGGCACTAGGACATTGCCTTGCCTAACAATTTTCTGTAATTTGCATTGATGAAGTTAGCAGGCTCCATGGTACCAAGGCACAATGAGATCTCTGTACTATTTTTTTAAATTACTCATTAATGCTTTGGGTTTCCAAGTTTGCACTCAGTTATTTCTGTTTCTATACCATCCCTCTGATCTGAGAATAGATTGGCATGTGAGTCTTTGCATATTGACAAGCCAAACAGACCACTTACCTACTAAAAATGCTACAACTATGAACTCTCAAGCCATTCGATAACTCTATCACTATTTCCATGCCTTTATTTTTAATTTTCTTTTTCTCACATTCTTACATCCTCAAATAATATGTGCCTTGCTTTTAACCCATACCAGGGACTATTTATTTATTTTGTTAGGTTGATAAATGTGCTTCTTGGTTTTTATACTCTTTTCAAGACTAAGAACTAGGGCTTAAAAGAAAAGGCTGAAGTGCTTGTGCTTCTATAATTTAAAGTGGAGTCACACATTTTATTTTTACTCTTTAGAGGATTTTTTTTTTTTGCTGGACCAAAGAAATAGGACAGAGAGATATGTGCCCAAGAAGACGATTTATCAGAGTTCTCTTACAGACCAGTGGTAGTGTTCCTGACTCAGCACTCATGCCAAAGCCTGATGCCAAATAAGCAGTGTCCATTTCTTCACCTCTCTTCTTGTTGCATGAGCATGAAGGCAGTGGAAAAGTTGAAAGGACTAACAGCTTTTATAATATTCAGCAGAGTGTATTACTCTCCCTAGTTGTTCACAATCTTAAATAGCCTTTAAATTATCTTTGTACATGCATGTGACAAAAATAAAACCTAACTGGACTCCAAGGCAAGCCCTTTGGATTGCATTGTGATAGTCCTGGCTGGCCAACTCCTGTAGTTATAATAGTGCCAAATGCTGGTATTTGTGACATTGAATGTTCAAGGCTGTCACACCTGAGCTCAGTCTCTCCATCTATAAGTACACTATGCATTAAAAAATTCAAAAATAAGCCTTCATTTGTCACTCATTTCAGACAAGCATATTTATTTCTTCCTCTATTAAAAGGACTTGTTTAGTAATCATTAAAATGACACGAGTCTACAGTTCTCAATCTTTATTCCTTGTCCCATACTCCATGTACATGATGAGATAACCATGTGATGTACTTTTCCTTTGAGAAATGAATGCAGTTCCCCCAAACACAGTCAGAACATATTGACAAAAGCCTTTCACTATTGCCTGTGGTTGAATTAAGAAGGGCCTGAGTGCTCTGCAGTAGACTTTCTTCTGTTTTGTGGAAATCAGAGTGGTGCATATTTATTTCTACAGATCTACCACCAGCATCTCAGTTAGAACATATTTGAAGTACATTTGAAGGATGCTTAGGAACCAACATTAGCCTAAAGCCTTAAAGTATACTGCTTCCACCTGAGTGATTTTATGTTTTATGAAGAGAAAGCACATGAAAAAAGCAGAAACTGAATCTGTCAAATATTCACTGAATTGTTCTAATATCTCTCTGTGACAATAAACTAATGAATTCATGGATTATTGTTATACACATTGCTCAAAAAGCCCTTTAGTGCTTTGTAGGCCACAAAATAAGAGGCCCACAATAATTTACTTATTCATTTACTCAATATTCACTGACCATCCAAAACTTATCCAATTCCCTAGTCATCAGAAATATAAATACTTAAAAATCTTTTATATCCTGTGTTTAAATAACAAATAGCCAATATGAAACTGGCATATGATTGTCATACTATGTTGTAAGAGATAGTTTTATGTGGAAGTTAATTCTTTGGGATTATTTGATTCCAATTACTTCTACTTTTATAATATTTGCTATTTAGCCCTTCCTTACTTCATATCCCAATCTTAAACTTGTATTATACAAATATGAAGGAAAAAACAAAATAAAGGCACTAAGTTCAGTAAACACCTTAACATAGGCATTTAGAGAACTTTAGGATTGTGCTGCTGCCACAAGTGAGATTCAAGTGGAGAATATATATAATTCCACACACATCAAACTCAGACTGTTTATCTAAAATACTTAGCAAGTGGAGGCCATGATATTTTCTTGGATTTGAATTATTCACATGAATTCCTCCACCTTAAAACTGACTTTGCATAAACAGACCCAACTGAAAATCTGAGAAAAGTATCCTTACCCAAAGCACATTCTCTATGGTCATGGCTTCCGCTGTGACTGATGGAACTCAGAAAGGATAGCATTGTTGATTACAGCCACATTATTTAAGGCAGCTTGACAGAGGGAGATATAAATGGTAAGATAGTCAGTGAATAGGGTTCTGTTCTCTTGTAGGGGAACTGAATTCAGATTTAACAAAATACTTTATTTTTTATTTGTTGTTTTTAGATATACACAATAGTAGAGTACATTTTGGCATATTTATACAGAGTATATCTTGTTCTAATGGAGATGCAAGTCTTTTGGTTGTACATGATATGGAGATTCATTGTGGTTTTTTCATATATAAACATAGAAGAGTTGTGTCAGATTCATTTCACTGTCTTTCCTATTCCCATTCCCTCTCCCTTCCTTTCATTCCCTTTGGTCTAATGCACTGAACTGCTATGCTTCCACTCCCCACCTTATTGCTGGTTAACATCCACATTTCAGAGACAACATTCGACCTTTGGTTTTAGGGGATTGGCTTATTTCACTTAGCATAATAATTCCAGATCAACCCATTTACCAGCAAATGTCATAAAGTCATTCTTTTTATGGCTGGGTAATACTCCATGGTGTATATGCACCACATTTTCTTTATCCATACATCTGCTGTAAGGGCACCTAGGTTGGTTCCAAAGCTTAGCGACTGTAAATTGAGCTGCTATAAACATTAATGTGGCTGCATCACTGTAATATGTTGATTTTAAGACCTTTGGGTATAAACCGAGGAGTGGGATAGCTGGGTCAAATGGTGGATCCACTCCAGGTTTTTTGAGGAATCTCCATACTGCTTTCCAGAGTGGTTGCACCAATTTGCAGTTCCAACAGCAATGTATGAGTGAACCTTTTTCCCCACATCCTGGCCAACATTTATTGTTACTTTTATTCTTGATTGTTGTCATTCTGAGTGGAGTGAGATGAAATCTCAGTGTAGCTTTAATTTGCATTTCTTTAATTGCTAATGATGTGGAACATTTTTTCATATATTTGTTGACCTTTCATATTTCTTCTTCTGTGAAGCTCCTGTTCAGTTCCTTTGCCCACTTATTGATTGGGTTATTTATTTTTTTGGTGTTAAGTTTTTGAGTTCTTTGTATATACTGGAGATTAATATTCTATCTGAGATGCAGGTGGCAAAGATTTTTCTCCCATCTGTAGACTCTCTCTTCAAGCTCTTGATTGTTCCCTTTGCTGTGAAGTTTTTAGTTTGATGCCTCACAGGTTAGTTTAACTATGAACTTTCTAAATTCCTTCTGATATTTCTTCCAGTGTGGTGTAAGTGGATTCTGTTATTGAGATATTTTGGTTTGTTTGGGATGGTTTGTCCCTTGTTTTTTTATTTTGTTTGTGTGTCTACCCATCTAACAGTATGGATCTGAGACAGTAGAGTTGCTCCTGGAGGCTTCCAGTGCTTCACAGTTTAGAGGGAGATGGATAATAGCAGCAATCAATGCAAATTATATAGAGCATTAAATCATATAGTTCATGCTATAGTGTTTACTATGTTAATTGTCATAATAAACAAATGATGTGATCAGCTGTTGCTCACAGTGAAAACAGTAAGTCTGCAAAAGGGTTTGCAATTTCAAAAGGTGAACAGGGAAAGAACAGAAGAGATGTAGGAAATGATGATTATGGGGAAGGAGGAGACAGAGTAAAAAAATGAAAGGAAGAGTGAAAGAGAACAATAGAGTTTGGCTATTAGCGGAAGAAAAGAGATGAGGAGAATCAAGGAAAACAGTTAAGAGAAAAATACATACATATATGTATTTATATTTATGTGTGTGTTTTATATATATATATACATACACACACACACAAACACACACACATATATATACATACATATATAAAACAAAACTGAAATATACTAATCAAAAGTCCTCACCCTGAAGAAACTGAGCCTTGCCAGCTATGGTGGCACATGCCTGTAATCCCAGGAGCTTGGGACACTGAACCAGGAGGATTGCAATTTCAAAGCCAGCCTCAACAACTTAGCAAGGCCGTAAGCAACTCAGTGAGACCCTGTCTCTAAATAAAATATATAAAAAGGGCTGAGGATGTGGCCCAGTGGTTGAGTGCCCTGGGTTCAATTCTTGGGACCAAAAAAAACAACAAAAACAACAACAAAAAAATAGGCCAAAACAAAAAACATTCCAAATATACAAAGTAATGATGAAACTCAATGACTTAGAAAAGGAAGAACAAACCATACTCAAAAGTAGTAGAAGGAGAGAAATAATAAAGGTCACAGCAGAAATTACTGAAATAGAATCCAAAAGAACAATAAAAAGGATCAATGAAACAAAGAGTTGGTTCTTGTAGATATGAACAAAATTGACAAATGTTTGCTAAAACTAACCAAAAACAAGAGAGAGAAGATTCAAATAAATAAGAGATGAAAAGGGAGACATTACAACTGATATCACATAAATTTAAAGAATTATTTGGGATTATTTAGAAAAAATATAGACTAACAAATTAGAAAATCCAAAGAAATGGACAAATTGCTGGACATATATGAACTACCCAAATTGGACCAAGCAAATATAAAAAACTTGTATGGACCAATAACAAATATTGAGAATGAAACAGTAAAAAAATAATGTTTCCCAATAACAACAACCAAAAAGCCAAGGACTGAAGGGCTTCACTGCAGAATTTTACCAAACTTTCACAGAAGTGATATCAGTGCTTTTCAAATTATTACTTAGAATCAAGAAAGAGAGAACACTTTTGAACTCATTTTATGAGGCCAGCATTATCTTGTTATCAAAACCAGATACAGACACAACAACAATAAAAAATACAAAATAAAACTATAGACTAATATACCTGATATAGATGCAAAAATCCTCAACAAAATATTGGCAAATTTAATTTAACAGCTCAAAAAGATGATACACCAATGAAGCCAGAATTGGAGAGTTAGTGTGGAAATCAGGGAATCTGGTCAAATTGAGGAATGAAGTCTGGGAAGTTGGAGACACCCCTGGGATATTGGAATGTCAGTGCCTCCAGAGCCCTTTGATCACCAAGGTTACCTGCTTAACTGCCCCTCCCCAAAAGCTGCAGACAAGGAGTTGCTAATTAATGCCTCCTGGTCCCCCACCTGAATCTCCAGGTGGCCCTTCCCCTTGCCATTCACATCTCACCTTTTTGCTGTGTCACCACTGCCATATGGGCAGGAAGGAGAGATAAGGGTCAGAGGAAGGGGCAGAACAAAAGACCCTAACCTATAAAAGATGTAGGGTGTGCTCACTTCTTGGGGATTCCAGAACATCAGCCATGGCCCCCCTTCTCCCATCCAGGAGAAGTTTGTATTACTACTTTTAAATAAAGCCTGCTTAACATGCTTGCCTTGGCATGCTTCTCTGGCCTTATACCTCAACACCTGAGGAAG
Organism: Glaucomys volans; assembly: GCA_020662805.1. Lineage (NCBI taxonomy): Eukaryota > Metazoa > Chordata > Mammalia > Rodentia > Sciuridae > Glaucomys > Glaucomys volans. Next base: position 59,744 of record JAJEJO010002653.1, read on the forward strand.
CAGAACTTGTCACCGGTATGTGGCGGTATCACCATGATCAAGTTGGTTTCATTCCAGGAATTCAAGTATGGTCAACATATGCAAATCAATAAATGTGACATATCATAAATATAATGAAGTATAAAAATCATATGATTGTCTCAAAATATGCCTACTAATCCTTGATAAAATCCAGCATCCCTTCATGATAAAATCCCCGGGGAAATTAAGTACAGAAGAATCATACTTCAACATAATAAAGCTATTTATGGCAAACCCACAGCCAATATCATATTGAATGGGGAAAAACTGAAAGAATTTCCTCTAAGATCATGACAAGACAAGGGTATCCACTCTCACTGCTCTTGTTCAATCTGATACTAGAAACTTTAGCCAGATCAAGTAGACAAGACAATGAAACAAAAGGCATATGATTAGAAAAGGAGGAAGTCAAATTGTCCATGTTTGTGGACTATGTGATTCTATATATAGCAAACCTAAAAATCTATCAGACTATGAGAACTAATCAATGAATTCAGTAAGATGTCAGGATACAAAATGAACATATAAAAAATCAGCAGCTTCTCTATACACCAATAATGAATTTTCTGAAAATGAAATCATAAAAAAAATCCCCTTAAAAATGGTCACAGAAATAAACAAAATGTACAAGAATAAACTTTACTAAGAAAACAAAAAGACATTTGCAATTAAAATTATACTGAAAAAAATAAATGAAAGAAGACACTAAAATATGGGAAGAACTCCCATGGTCATGGATTGGAACAATTAATATTGTTAAAGTGTCCAAAACAAAACAAAAGTGATCTACAGATTCAATGTGATCCCCATTAAAAAATGCCAATGACATTCTTCACAGAACTAGAAAAACGATCCTAAAATTCTTCTGGGAACACAAAAGACCCCAAATAGATAAAGCAATCCTGAGCAAAAAGAAAAGTTGAAGGCATCACAATACCTGATTTCAAGACATACCACAGAGCCATAGTAACAAAAACAGTATGGCATCAGCATAAAAATAGGCACATAGACCAATGGAACACAATAGATTTCCAAAAAAATAAACCCACCCATCTATAACCAGTTGATTCTTAACAAAAGTGCCAAAACACACATATTGGATAAAGGGCAACCTCTAACAAATGGTCCTGGAAAAGCAGGATATCCATGTGCAAAAGATTGAAATGTGACCACTCTCTATCTCCCTATACAAAATCTGACTCATAAGGGATCAAAGATCATAATGGAAGACCTTAAACTCTGAAACGACTAGAGGAAAACATAGGAGAAGCACTTTAAGACATTGTCATGGCAATGATTTCTGGATAGGACTCCAAAACTACAAGAAATAAAAGCAAAAATTGAAAAATGGGATTATATAAAACTAAAATCCTTCTGCATATCAAAGGAAACAATCCACAGAGTGAAAAGACAACCTCCAGAATGGGAGAAAACTTTTTCAGCTATTCTTCTGATAGAGAGTTAATATTCAGAATATATAAAGAACTTAAAAACTTAACAAAACCCCAAGTAGTCCAATTTTTAAAATGGGCAAATAATCAGAATAAACTTTCAGAAGAAATATGAAAGGCCACTAACCATATGAATAAATGCTCTATATCATTAGGCATCAAGGAAATGAAAATCAAAACTACAATGAGATACCATGTCACCCTATTTACAATGGCTAATAGAAAGAAAAAACAGGTTCTGGCAAGGATGTGGAGAAAAAGAACATTTATTTACATTCCCACGGTGTGGGAATGTAAATAAGTATAGCTCCTATGGAAGACGTTATGGAATTTTCTCCAAAAACTATAAACTTAACCAGGCGTAGTGGTGCAGTCCTGTAATCTCAGTGGCTCAGGGAGGCTGAGATGGGAGGATTGCAAGTTCAAAGCCAGTCTCAGAAATTTAGCAAGGTCCTAAGCATCTTAGCAAGACCCTGTCTCAAAATAAAAATAGAAAGGGTTGGGGATGTGGCTCAGTGGTGAAGTGCCCCTGGGTTCAATCCCCAGTGCCAAAATTAAACAAAACAATACAAAACAAAAAAACCTAAAACTTAGAAGGACCATAATATCCAACTGTATAACTTCTGGTTATATATCCAAAGGAAATGAAAGCTGCATAAAAAAGATATACCAGCATATCCATGTTTACATGGATTCACAAGAGTTAAGATATGGAATCAGTTTGGGTGCCCATCAACAGATAAATGGGTAAAGAAAATATGGTATATGAACATAATGGAGTATTATTCAGCCATAAAGAAGAATAGAATCCCCATCATTTGAAGCAAAATGGATGGAATTGGAGGACATAATCCTTTCTTTTTTTTTTTTTTTTTTTGCAGCGCTAGGGATTGAACTCAGGGCCTTGTGCTTGCAAGGCAAGCACTCTACCAGTTGAGTTATATCCCCAGCCCCTGGAGGACATAATCTTAAGTGAAATAAAACAAAGATATGTAAGTATTGCATGTTCTCTCTCATATGAGGAAACTAAAATGCAAAACAAATCAACAATAATAACAAGCCAAATGCAAAAATAAAAATAAAAAATCTCTACCTGAAAGTAGACAGATTACCAGGGAATGGAGAGGGTGCCAGGCATGGGGAAATGGAATATGAGGGTACCACAAAAGAAGGGTGAATGAATGATGTATGAATGTATAGAAATATCACAGCGATTCCTATTAATTTGTTCAATCAACATGTTAATAATAATAAAACAAAAACAAATGGCACCAGATTTATGCTTCCTTTCAAGATATGTTAATTGGATCTTCCCTTCCACATAAAACAACACAAAAAAAAATCAGACCAAAATGTATGAAACATTTGCTTTTATAGCACTGAACGTCATGCATTGAGATGCAATAATCCCTGAGGTTTGGAAAATGAACTAGTCAACCTAAGTATTGATATGGATGGGAAAATATGATTTAAAAGTGGGACCAGATTTAAAAGTTTGAGAAATGGGCACAGTTCATGTGCTATCAAAAGTAAAAAGCACTTAAATAAGCAAAACTGGAAAGAAATATGAATGTTTTAGTTTAATTGTTCTTTTCGTTTTCTTTTTCTATTCTCTTCAAAACATACATTCCAAGTTTAGAGGTAAGATGGAGAGGCCGTAAACATGATGTAATTTGTGGCTAAAGATCAATAAATTTAGACCAAGAAAGATGAATTTTATAAATTGTACATTGTTGGCAAATGTACTTTTCAGTAATCTGAGTTCTACTAGTGAGCTTAATCCAATATAGTTGGACTTTAAAACTGATTATTTTCCCCGGAGACTTCTTGTGATGCAATTCATTTTATCTTATGCTAGATCTTTGTAGCTCAAACTGTCATGAAGGAATGATAATTATCCATTGAGTTAAGGTAGTAAATAACTTAGCTTGCATCGTAGTAAGCCTTCAATTTCTAAGTAATAGGAGTCAAAAAGAGATATCTAAGAAATAGGTCTCTTATGTCTGTGTTTGTGACATTTTCTTCTTATCATTACCAGTGACCTAAGTAAGAAAAAATTTCAGAAGCTATAAAAATTATTTAAATAGCCACAAAATAACAAAGAAAACTCCTGTGGTTTCATCATAAACACTTAAGCACTCCTTCCCACTAAATGCTGCCCCTATCTTTATGGCATTCATTTGCTCATTTATATCTGGGATATCTGCCAAGTGTCTAGTGAAATCAGACATGTTTATGACCAAGACTTACTTTAATAGCTTCAAAAAACTTTCAACAAGACACTTTAGAAACTTGACATTATCTCCCTTCCCTAAGGTTACAGTAATTCATGGAGGTATGAATGTGAAGCAATTTGAATTTTTTTGTGGTTGCCAGAGTTACAATCAGTATTTTATGGTTAGAGAATCTATTAAGAACACCTTTAGTTCCCCTAAGTTGGCCAGAAGAGAAACCTGATTTCTTTGACATACTCTCATATCTTTCACCTTATGCTCTTGGGCCATGGGCTTCGACATTATTTTTCCCAATGGAAAATATAAAAGACTTTCGTAAGTGAGGGATAGTCCTTTAAAATGTTCATTGTTTCAGATGCTTTCTATCTGGCAATGAGTTACATGACTGCACCGTCACTTACTATGAATGGTATTTGATTTTTCAAATTTGTTTCACTCACAAAGTTAATAAACATAGATAATTTGGTTTTGTTTCTGAGCATGTTACCAGCAGCATATTAATTCTTGGATAGATGAGTTCAAAGATGAATTCCTGAATAACTTTGGCAATATCCATAAGTTGATTTGCTTTCCATTGCTGTGAAAAAATTCCCATAAAATCAACTTAAAGAAGAAAGATTTATTTTGGCTCATAGTTTCAGATGTTTCAGTTCCTGGTTGGCTGGTTCCATTGCTGTGGGCAATGGAAGGTAGAACATTATGGAGGACAGCATGTGGTGGATCATAGTTGCTCATCTCATGGATGGGAAGCAGAAAGAGAGAGGGGGGTAGAGAGAGAGAGAGGGAGAGAGAGAGAGAGAGAGAGAGAGAAAGGAGAGGGATGGTCCAAGGAAAAACTACACCCTTCAACACACCCTTAGTGACCTACTTCTTCCAACTAGGGTCTACCTGCTGAAGATTCCACCAACTCCCAATAGCCCATCAAATCATGATTCCATCAATGGATTAATCCAATCACTAAGTTGGTGCTCTCATAATCCAATCATATTCCAAAGACCTCACTTATTAACACTGCTGAAACTGGGACCAAGCCTTCAATACAGGAGTTTTGGGGGATATTTCAGATCTAAACCATGATAACTCACATATGAATATAACAGATTAGAATAAGAAACAAATATATTCCTCCTATAACCTCAAGCTTCAAGTTTAGATCAACAAGCAAGTAGAGTAGTACAGAAAATATTATCGTGGCCAGGCAAGGTGGTGCACACTTGTAATCTCAGTGGCTCAGGAGGCTGAGGCAGTAGGATTACAAATTCAAGCCCAGCCTCAGCAACTTAGAGAGGTCCTAAGCAACTTAGCAGGACTCTATCTGTAAATAAAAAGTAAAGAATAAAGGTTGGGAATATGGCTCAGTGGTTAAGTGCCCCTGGACTCAAACCCTAGTACCAAATAAATAAATAAGATGGGGACTTGCTACGTTGCCCAACAAACTCCTACCTTAGCCTCCCAAATAGCTGGGAATGTAGGTATGTATTGCTGTGCCCTGCTTTAAAAACAATTTTAATTATGTCATAATAATATATACTATGCAAGTAATTCATACTTTATTTAACTACAAAGCTATATGTAGGTATCTGCATTTAACATTTAAAAATATTGTAATGTGGGGCCTGTTTTGGAACATAATCCTCTGACTCAAAGAAGACCATGCTTTATTTATATATTTATCTTTTTTTTTATATTCCAGCATCCTTGTTTTGGCCAATCAGCACTCCATTCCACTCTCTTGGAAACAATGATTGGTCAAGGCATGTCCACATGACCTAAATAGGTCAGATCAAGACCTTTACTGCACTGATAGATGCTAAAAGAAGAGAAAGGTTCTTTTTCCTCTGGAGTTTCTAAGCAGAGACAATGGGGATCTGCAGCTACTGGGGGCCATATTTTCTTGTTGAAAGGAAAGATATATGAAGAATTAATTTAATGGGAGACCCAGGCAGGAGAATTGCAGGTTCAAGGCCAGCCTCAGTAATTTAGTGAGGCCCTAAGCAAGTTAGTAAGGTTCTGTCTCTAAATAAAAATTCTTTTAAAATGGGGACTGGGGATATGGCTCAGTGATTAAGCACCCCTGGGTTCGATCCCAGCACCAAAAAAAAAAAAAAAAAAAAAAAAAAAAAATTAACTTAAGTAAAACTAACAGAATGATACCAGAGTTTAGTAGATCTCTGACAATACTGGCCCCTACTGTTTGACCTTGAACCCTGGCTACTGCAACTCTTCCTTCAATTTTGTGAACTCACATAGTATTCTTTCTAGTGTTAACAACACCCACATGTCCACTTCTTTGTTTAAATTATTTTGGGTTGAGTATACATTAAATACAGCTGAAAAGCTTGACTTAAATTTTTGGCATCTATATTTCCTTTTGAGGGTTGCATTTTAGAAGTAGAATTTATGGCTCAAAGAATAGCTATATTTCAAGGTTTTTGATACATATTTAAAAATTGCATTCCATAAAATCCACATCGATATTCACTCCATTAGTAATGGATGTTTGCCACAGATAAGTTTCTGAAAAGCCTCCAAATGATGATGCATCTGTGAACTTGAGTCTGTTTATAATTGTGAATCTTCATTTTATTTATTTCACCAACATTTCTAGAACAGATGCTACAGTGTGCCAGAAATTGGCCATGAATTAGAGTACCAAAAAAAAGACACAGGCCTATCTTAAAGAAGCTTACATTCAATGAGGAAGAAATGTTTTCATCTAAATATATCATGGCCTGATCAGTGATATGACAATATGAGGAAAGGCCTTACAAAGCTGGTTATAATTGATCTTTGAATAGAATTTCAATGATGATAGAAATGAGAAAGGCAGGGTGAACTATAGGAAGGAAAAATCCAGAGAGGTGAAAATTACTAGCCAACTATTCCCTATTAAGCTTATAAGGAATAATGTCAGAAAATGAGACTTAGATCAAAATCTGGCATTGAGGGTCAAAGAGGTTCATACTATAGGATGAGTTCCTTATGTTGTAAACACTGGATCTATTAATGGTTACTAGAAGTGAATGGTTTTAAGTAGAGAAGCAATAATCTCATACTTTTATTTTAGCAAATATAATGTATAAACAATACGGAGGATGAATGAAATAAAAACAATATCTCACCATAGGAAGGCTAATTGGTAAACAATTACAATAATCCCAGGTAGACAGGAAAAATATCTGAAAGATTTTTTAAAATAATACAATTTAGGAACAAAATTAAAAGAAGATATATCAAGATTATTTTTATGTTTATTTATTTATGTACTTATAAAAACCTCTATTGATTTAAACTGTGGTCTTCTTGGGCAAGTCAGAATATTGTAAAATGGGACTATGGAAAAGGGGGAAGAATCCAGAGTTGTTCTAGTAGTAGAACATGATGGGTGACTTGTTCCAGTTGAATATACAAGCTGGATTTCTCATATGTGGTATTTGTTTCTTATGTCAGAATAATCAAGTGTGGGCATAAGAGACAGAGCTAAAAAAGGAGAAAAATAGCATAACAGGTATTTCAGACTACAGTTGGTATTGAGCTCTGTGATGAGTCACTAGGATTAAGAAAATTTGGATCTGTGTCCAGTCATTTGAAAAGGGTAATATGGGCATCAAGATGAAGAGTAAGGGAAAACCATACATAGAATATCTATCAGAATAGGTACCCAGACTCACCCTGACATGCCAGATTTTCTGCCTGAATGTTCATACTTTATTGAATCTTTAGTTGTGAAGTAACCTACTATTGTCTTGCTGAACATTTCTCCTGTAGTTCTGTCAATATTTCCTTCATATATTTAGGTACTCTGATGTTGGGTACATATACATTTATATCTTTCATATGTTCTTGATGAATTTATTCTTTTATCATTTGCAATATCCCTGCCTCTTGTTACAGTCTTTTTACTTGAAGTCTATTTTGCCTCATATAAATATAGCTACCTCTGCTTTTACTTGTCATTGAATGGAATATTTTTACATCACTTTTGGGCTGTGTGCATCCTTAAATATAAAGTGAGACTTCTGTAAGGAACACAAAGTTGGATTTTTGAAAATATCTATTCAGGGAGATAGAAGATGATGGAGTAGAAGAAAGTTGCATCCCAAGCTTTGCCATGGCATTGGACCAAAGTGTTACCTCTAGAAATTGAGATAGGGTCTATGTTCCATGGAGTAAAAAAATGAACACCCAGAATGCCTAGATAAGCAAGAGAGCAGAAATTTATTAAAGAGGAGGTTAAGGTTCAGGAGTGTAAGAAAGCTCCCAATGGAGAGTATGCGAGGGGTGAAAGTGCCAGCAGGGTCTCTCAACATCCCTGCTTTTAAAGGCACATGAGGGAAAGTCGACTGACTCTCTTGTAAGCTATCCTTGAGATTTTAATTGTCACATGTGTGGGTCCAGGCTGAGTTGCATAACTGTATTTTTGTGAGAATGGAGTCTTTTATCCCCTTTGGGAAACAGATGTTTTTCGACACTCTGGAGCATATCTCAAATGGTGAAGCATAACTAAAAAGGTGGTCCTAATAATCTGTCCGCCTTATCCACCCTCACCATTCCTTCCCTGCTCTGACTGCGTATTCACCCTACCTTAAAAGCAGCAGGTATACAGCTTCTTAGCAACGTGGATGAAAAAAGGATTTCACTAAAATTTAGTATTGGACACTCAAAGCAGCTTAGGGACTCAGAAATTTGGGTAAAATAAACAAAGAAGAGAGACTACATTGGAGTCAACCTGGTGACCCAGTCACTGCTGAGGATTCATCACAGATAATGGGAGGAGGAACACAGCCTTGTACAGAGAAAACTGAGATAAAAAATGCTGCTTAATCTTAACTGATTCAGAGGCCGCATTGCACACTGGTGCTTGAAAAGTATACTCTGGTTCTTGAAAAGCATGCTCTATAACTAAATTGCCTGCAGAGAGCTGATGTAGGAGCCACCATGGCAAGAGTATGCCACTGCAGCAACTGTGGGACCTGGGAGATTGGGGGGAAAGAGAAAAAAACCCACATAGCTACAATATCCCACAGGTACTTACTGAGTGACGTAGGCTGGACCTGATGGAACATAAGTGAAACAGGTGCAGAGTAGACTATACCCAGGGGACTACTGCCCCACAACTGAATTTCTTAGGAGGTTTCTTTGAACCAGACCTGCAGAAGAGATGGGCTACAGTCTAGCCCTAGGGATGGGTCAACCTAGTCTCTTCAAAGAAGATCCAACAAAGCCACTGAGGCCTGATTAGCCCTCAGTACCACCTGTTGGAACTCCCCTCACAGAACACTTTAGAAGCGGTATCCTGGGAGTGCACCAAACTGGTCCAATAGACAAAATGCCAACTGACAGTACATCTTAACTTATCCCATCTCACACTGGTGAAAAGGGAACCTGAGTCTGATATCAAACAGCTTCAATCTTAGGCTGCTCCAATTGGCAGCTCAGAGAACAACATAAAAACAGGAAGAGATTAACAACCCTCACCCCTTGCTCTCTCTAATACATAACACAAGAAGAATTGGAAAGAAAGACTGTTGGACATAGACAGTGACCACCCAATCTGGTCAACTATTTTGACCACCTCAGTGGAGAAGTTTCCTTCATACTTCACTAAGAGTTTGGATTTTTTAAAATTTAAAAATTTTTAATTTTTAATTTAAATTTTTTTTCTTTCTTTCTGTGTGTGTGTGTGTGTGTGTGTGTGCATGTGCACACACATGTGAATTTCAGCTGTGCTGATTGGTTCAAGGACATATATTCATACACTTATTTGTTGCTTTTTCTCTCATTTTTAGCATTTTTAAATGTAATTATTTTTTCTAGCATTGTCTTTTGAGGGTTGGGGATTTGGGGACTGCATATTTTTGTTTGGTTTTCTATTATTTCCATTTGTTTATTTCTCTTGTTTCTATCTTATCTTCTCCTGCTAACAGCCAGATTCCATTGTTCTCTTTCCCTCTTTCCCAATAACTTGCTTCTTCTATTTTTCCCCTCCCTCAGTATAAACATCATTTGCTACATCTCTTCTGCATTCTCTCTGTTCACTTTTTGAAATTTTAAAGTCTTTTCCAACTTTCTAACGCATTTCCTTTCCCCCTAAATAACTGTATTTTTACCATTTTTCAGAACTAATCAGTTTATATCTTTTTCCCCCACCACTAATGCTAACACCATCCTTCCTACTATGGATTATATAGTTGACACCTGTTGTTTGCTTTAAAGCCAGATCTAGATCATGGTTATTGTTTTTACTTTTGACAATATCTGAACCCACCAGTCCTCTTTATTGGTGGCAATTAATGGTGAAGATGCCATAATAAAAGCTGGGTATTTACTTAAACATAGTGTATTATTTGTTATTTGCAACAGTTTTTACTATTCCTTATTTTGTCCCATTCTGTGCGGTGCTGGAATCCTACAGGATCTCTAAAAATTCACAGGTTAGAGACTCTGCTGAACTAAACATTCCCTGACTTTATGCCAACTCAAGAAATGAGGAGAAAAAAGTCCCAAACCAACACCAAGGACCCCAGGATGAACAATCAGAGAGGGAACTTAGTTTCCACCCGTTGGCATCTATATATACATCAAAAACAGAAGTCCCAGAATATATATGACAATTACACACCAAAGGACACACGCAAAAAAAAAGAGGTAAGAAAATTCATCTCAATTGATGCACAAATCCAAGATCTCTGAAAACATGAGAAAACAGACAAACAAATCTCCCCCCAAAATCCACAATCTCCCAACAAAGGATCTCACTGATAGTGAGGTGGGAAAAATGCCCAGAGAAAGATTATAAAAAACTGATTATTAAAATGTTCAATGAACTAAAAAAGAAGATCTAAGGAAGGAATTAAGAGAGCAATTACAAGACATGAAAGACCACTTCAATTAAAAAAAAAAAAAAAACAGAAATAGTGAAAAGAAACCAAGCAGAACTCCTAGAAATGGAAGACACAATCAATCAAATTAAAAACTCACCTGAAGTCATCACTAATAGATTAAAGTACATAGAAAATAGAACCTCAGCCCTTGAAGACAGAACTTCCAGCCTTGAAAACAGGCTATACAATCTTGGGTACACAGAAGACAGTGAACAGAAAGAATTATAGAACATGACCAGAATATACAGAAACTATGGGACAATTTTAAAAGATCAAACCTGAAAATTATGGGGATAAAAGAAAATATGGAGACATAAACTAAAGGCATAAAGATCATTTTCTTTTTTTTAAAGATCATTTTCAATGAGATAGTTACAGAAAACTTTTCCCATCTCAGAAATGAGATAGATATACAATACAGGAGGATTACAGAACCCCAAATAGACCTGGTCAAATATGAAACTCATTGTGACACATCATAATCAAAATGCCTAACATAGTAAAAAAGGAAAGACTATTAAAAGCCACAAGAAACATCAGGTCACATTTAGAGGCAAACCAACAAGACTCACTTCTGATTCCTTAGCCCAGAACCTGAAATCAAAGAGGACCTGGAATAAGATATTCTAAGCCCCTAAAGAAAACAACCATCAGCCAAGGTTACTATACCTAGGAAAGCTCAGTTTCAAATTCAAGGGGGCAAGAAAAACTTTCCATGATAAGAATAATTAAAAGAATTCATGAGCACCAAACCAGAACTACAAAGAATACTCAAAAGATAAACTGCACATAAAGGAACTGAAAAACAATTCCCAAATCTCCCGAACAGAGGAAACTCAATAGAATAAACCACTTAATGAGAATCAAGACAGGATTATAGCAACAAACCAAAATGACTTGAAACCACAAACACATACACATACTAATGGTGAATGTCAATAGTCTCAACTCCCCAACTAAAAGACACAGATTAGCAGAATTGATAAAAAAAAAATTAAGAATCAACTATATGCTGTTTACAAGAGAGTTTTCTTATAGGCAAAGACATCCACAGGCTGGAAGTAAAAGGATGGCCAAAAATAATCCATACATATGGTTTATTTTATAAGCAGGAGTAGCTGTTCTCATATCTGGCAAAGCAGATTTCAAGCAAAAATTAATCAGAAGAGACAAAGAAGGCCACTACATTCTAGAAGGGAACAATCCAACAAGAAGTTATAACAAAAGCAAACATTTATGCCCCAAATATCAGCACTCTCAATTACTTGTACAAAATACTCTATGACATTAATTCCCACACAGACCCCAACACAATAATACTGGGTGATTTCAAAACACGCTTACGCCAATAGGTCAACAAAACATAAAATCAATAAAGATATCTCCAACTAAACAATATTATAAATCAAATGGGCCTAAGGGACATCTACAGAATATTCCACCCCAGAGTACTTGAATTTACCTTCTTAGCTGTGCATGAAACTTTTTCCAAAATGGATCATATTCTAGGCCACAAAGCAAATCTTAGCAAATACAAAAATATAGATATAATCCCTTGCATTATCTCAGATCATAATGGAATGAAACTAGAAATCAACAGCAAGAAAAATAGTAGAAACCATAAAAACACATGGAGATTGAACAATATTCTCTTAAATAAAGAATGGATCAAAGAAAAAATGAGAATAGAAATCAAAAAATTATTAGAAAGGAACAAGAACAGAGATAAAACATATCAAAATCTGTGTGACAGTATGAAAGCAGTTCTAAGAGGAAAATCCATACCACTGAGTGCCTACAATAAAAAACTAGATCCTTGAAAGATAAGCTTATGCTCCACATCAAGGCCTTAGTAAAAGAAGAAAAACTAACTACAAAACCTATAGAAGACAGGAAATAATTAAGATTAGAGCTGAGATCAATGAAATTGTGAATAAGAAAATAATACACAGGATCAAGGCAAAAAAGAGTTGGTACTTTGAATAGATAAATAAGATTGACAAACCCTTAGTCAAAATAACACAAAGAAAGTATAAGAAGACCCAAATCGACAAGGTCAGAGATAAAAAAGGAGATATCACCACAGGGTCTTCTGAAGTCCAGAGGATTATCAGATCCTGTTTTGAAAATTTATATTCCAACAAACTGAAAAATCTAGAAGACATTGACACATTTCTAGATACATATGACCTGCCCAAATTGAATCAGGAAGACACAGAAAACCAAAACAGGCCAATATTAAGTAGTGAATTTGAAACAGCAAGTAAAAGTCTTCAAAAAAAGAAAAGCCCAGGACCTAATGAATTCTCAGCTGAGTTCTTTCAGACTTTTAGAGAAGAATTATTATGACTTTATCAGATTATCCCACAAAATTGAAAGGGAGGGAATTCTCCCAAATACATTTTATGAAACCAGTATAACACTAATACTAAATCCAGACAAAGATGCATTAAGAAAACTACAGACCAAAATTATTGATGAACATAGATGCAAAATCCTTAATAAAAAATTGGATAACCACATTAAAAAACACATAAAAAAGGTAGACACCATGATCAAGAGAGTTGCATTCCAGGGATGCAAGTCTGGGTTGACAGATGTAAATCAATAAATATAATTCATCACTTAAACATAATTAAGGACAAAGATCACATGATCATCCCAATAGATGCAGAAAAAGCCTTTGATAGAATTCAATACCCATTCATGTTAAAAATGCTGGAGAAGCTACGGATCAAAGGAACTCCACATCATAAAGGTCATTTATGATAAACTCAAAGCCAACATAACACTAAATGGAGAAAAACTAAAAGCATTTCCTTTAAAATCAGAAACAAGGAAAGGCTGTCCATTTTCATCACTTCTATTCAATATAGTCCTCGAAACAGCCAGAGTGATCAGGCAATCAAAAGGATACAATTAGGAAAAAGAAAAGTCAAACTCTCTCTCTTTGCAGATGACAGGAACCTTTATCTAGAAGACTCCCTCCCCCCCCCCCCCCCCAAAAAAAACTCAACTCCACCAGAAGATTTCTAGAGCTGATAATGGAGTTTAGCAAAGTGACAGAATACAAGATGAATACCCATAACTTATATACTCCAATAGTGATTCAGTCAAGGAAGAAATCAGAAAAAAAAATCTGTTCAAAATAACCTAAAAAAAATACTCTGGAATTAATCTAACCAAGGAGGTAAAAGAACTCTACAAGGAAAATTATAGAACACTGAAGAAATAAATTGAAGAAGACATTAGAAAATGAAAAGACTTTACATGCTCTCAGACAGGCAGAATCAATATCATCAATATGGCCGTACTGCCAAAAGCAACATACAGATTCAGTGCAATTCCCATCAAAATACCAATGGCATTCTTCAAAGAATTGGAAAAAACAATTCTTAAATTGATTTGGAAGAATAAGAGACTCAAAATAGCCAAAGCAATACTAAGCAAGAAAAGTAAAGTAGGAAGCATCACAATGGAACAGAATAGAAAACATAGAGATAACCCCACATACCTATAGCTGTCTGATATTCTACAAAAGTGCCAAAAATATATCTTGGAGAAAAGACAGCCTTTTTAACAAATGGTGCTGAGAAAACTAGATATCTGTATGTACAAAAATGAAATTAGACCCTGATCTCTCACCCTGCATAAAACTCAAATAAAAATGGATGAAAGACTTAGTAATCAGACCAGAAACTTTACAACTGCTAGAAGAAAACATAGGGTCAACACTCCATCATATAGATGCTGGCACCAACTTCCTTAATAAGACCCCCAAAGTGCAAGAAATGAAACCAAGAATCAATAAGTTGGATGCCATCAAACTAAAAAGCTTCTGCACAGCAAAGTAAATGATTAAGAGTGTGAAGAGAGAGCCTACAGAGTGGGAGAAAATCTTGGCCAGCTATTCTTCTGATAGGGGAATATACACAGAACTCAAAAAACTTAACATGATAAAAGTGATAGTAACTCAATCAATAAATGGGCAGAATAATGAAAGAAACTTCTCAAAATAAGATACACAAATGGCCAACAAATAAAGGGAAAGGGGTAGAAGAATTGGATAACATAAAGAACCAATCAAACATAAATAAATAGATGAACAAAAGGAAGTCTAGTAGAGGAAGGAGAATGGGAAAGGGGAGGGAGGATAGGAGGGAAAAAGGGGAGATCATGAACTGAAATAGATTTCCATGCCTGTATGAGTTTGTTGGGGTGGACCCAACTACTGTGTATAACCAGAAAGCTAATGAAAAAAATCTATTCAGCCATTCTATATATCTTGATTAGGGAGTTTAAGCCATTTATGTTGAAAGCATCTACTAAAATTGACAAAAACTTCTTATTGTCATTTTATACATTATTTTATGTTTTACTATTGTTTTTGTCTTTTTCCTCTCTTGCTGTGTTACTTCAAGATATTTTATACTGATGTATGTTTGTGTCTTTTCTATTGATATTTTGTGGTTAACATTACATTTATTTAAAACACCTTCTTGTTATAATAGACTAAGTTGATAACAACTTAAATCACATGCAAAATTTCTACACTTTATCCCCTACACCCACTTTATATTATTAATGCCACAATTTTCACTTTTATGTATTGCATAGTCATTCACATATTTTATACTAATAATTACTCAATATTTTTCTTTTAACTTTTAAACTAGAATTGAAATTGACACACAAACATTACAAAAAGTATTCTGTCTGAATATATATATTTATGAGTGAGATTTATATTTTCATTTTGCTTTCTTGCATCCATTTTTTTCCACTTGAAGGACTCCCTTTAGCATTTCTTCTAAGGCTTTATTCGGAAAGTCTATATTTTCTTCATTTTTGGAGGACTTTTTTCAGAATATAAAGCCAGTTTTTCTTTTCTTTTTTTCTTTTTTTTTTTTTGAATATATCATCCTGATCCCTTCTGGTTTGCATATTTCTGTCAAGAAATCCAATGAGAGTCTCATGGTGGCTTCCTTATACATAATAAATAACTTCTCTAGCTGTTTTCAAAACTCTTTTCTTTAATTTTTGACAATTTGTCATGCTAGTCAGTTCAGATTGATTTATGTTCATTCTTTCTGAGATTATTTGGGTTTTATGAATCTGGAAATTTCAACTCCTTCCCCAGATCTGTGAAGTTTCTGGCAATCATTTATTCTTATAAACCCTTTGCCCCCTTTTCTGTTTTTACCTTTGGAACTCCTACAGTGCCTGTGTTGATTAGCTTGATGGTATTCTGTTAGTCCATTAGGATTTCTTCATTCTCTTAATTTTTTTTCTTTTTGTTTTTCTGACTCGATAATTTCAAATGATCTTTGAGTTTGCTCATTCTTTATTCTGCTTGAGCAGGTCTGTTATTGAAACCTTCCAGTGAACTTTTTCCATTTACTATATTCTTCAGTGTCATGATTAGTTTGTCTTTTAACTAGGTGCTTTCTCTGTTGATATTCTCAATTTATTATTTTCCTGATTTCATTACTTATTTATCTGTGTTCTTTTGTGACTCTCTGACCCTTTTTAAGATGATTTTTTTAATTCATCATCTGATATTTCATAGATCTCCATTTCCTTAGAGTGTATATCTGAAGATTTATTTTGTACATTTGATTACATCATGTTTCTCTGATACTTTGTGTTCCTTGCAGCTTTGATTTTTGTGCTTGTGCATTTGAAAAATCAGCCACTTCTTTTTGTCTTTACAAAGTGGTTGTAACCTGGAAAACCCTTGACCAATGAGCTGACTAGAGGTTGCAGAGGCCTGTCAACTTTTTTCTATGGATTTGTCTTCTTTGGAATCAATTACATTTTAAATCAAAGGGATGTGTTATTTTGAGTTTGTAGTCTCTTCCCCCTTGATATCTGACTTCTGTACTGTGTGATGAGATGTTGGAAGCATACTGTTTGCTTTTACTGCTTTCTTTGCGGAGGAGAAATTCTTCACATTCTCCCAATCTTACAGAGGGGTGCAAAAAGCCCCTTTCAATTGTTCTTAGCTGCCCCTGACACACTATGCCAGTCTCTTAGCACTCTGGGTGGGGCAAGAAAGAATCTGGTTCATGGTCAACACACAGAAAGGATTGGGCATTAAAAGCATGCTGCACTCCTTCTCCTCATGACTGGTTCTGTGCCTTCTCTCAGTCTCTCAGAATTTTTCCAGCTGTAGCAAACCACCAGCTCACTTTCCTTTTTGCTTAACTGCCCAAGCATTTGAACTGCCAATTCTGCCTGTGCTTCATGGGAGTCAAAATAGAAAACAACTTCTCTGGAAGTACAAGGAAAGACTAGATGCTAGAGCTATGAACCACTGTCACTTTCCTCCCAAGGGAAAATTTGTTGGTCAAGGAAATATCTCTCAGTGTTGAATTGTTCTGTGTACTAGATGGGCTGGCATGAATAAATTGATATTGCTCCTTTTACACTATTCAATTCTCAGTATGACTTCTTTCAGTTATGGTGCTCATCTGGAGTACCAAAACCTCTTAGATTTTTTACTTCCCTTAAAAGTATTTTGACCCACCAATCATAATTAACTTAGTGTTTCTGTGTGGGAATGAGGGCTGGTATATCATATTCCTACATTTTTCTCATGTCTGTGGATTTTGTTTTATAAATTTCTTCCACTTATATTTCTGCCAGTTCATGTCTGACATCTTGCCAAAATATGATGAAACCCAGTAGTTTATAAAATATTGACACCTAAATGACATCACTTTTCTTTTTTAACTCAGAGAATTTATACATTACGCCTCCTTGTAGTTACACTCTGATAAGTACAGATACTCTAATATATTCAAACAATAAGTGAATGAACAATTTCTTGGTGTACTTTTTCATCCAGATAAGTATTTATCCAACAATATTCTCAACAACTTCTTTCTGTCGCCCTTCCACACATGCCATCCTCAAGACAGGGGAAAACTGCACTGGATGTTGCTATATGTTATCTTTTCTGCTCATCACCTCAATGTTAGTGTGTCTCAATCCTTGTTTTACTCAAGTCTCTACTCAAGTGACTATTTCTCATAATTTCTATGTACAACTTACAAAAAATAGCTCCTACTCCCTTGTTATCTCTCCCTTTTTAATATATACTTTATTTTACATTATCTGTTCATTTATTATAGTCTCCCAAAATTCTATGAGCTTCCATGTGTGAACATCATCTGTGTTATTTACAACCATTATTTGACAATATTGCCTAAAATGGTGTCTGTCACTAGAAAAACATTCATCAATATTTGTTGAATAAATGCTCTGATCTGCAAGAGAGTTGGGAATGTAGTATAAAACAAAAAACACACCACAGGAGACCCACCCTACCTCCATAATTGCAATAGATGAGTTGGAAACTGGAGTGAGTCTTTAATTTGGGTATCCAAAGGTAGAGGGACTCTAGTCTCTTTATTAGTCTTACAGGGTTGCCATAACAAAGAACCACAAACTAGGTCTTTTAAACAACAACAAAAAAATTTTTTTCAGGGATCTGGAGTTTAAGATCAAGATATTGGCAGGACTGGCTCCTTCAGACGGTTATGAGGGAGAAATGTATTCCATGCTTTGCCCTTAAATTCTGGTGGTTGTTTGGCACTATTTGTCACTCGTTGGTTTGTGGAAACATCATTCTGATATTTGCCTTTATCTTCATGTGACTTTTTTCTTGTATGTATGTCTATATTCAAATTTTATTTTTTATATGGACACTAGTCATATTGAATTTGGGCCCAAAATGAACTTTCTCTCCATTATGCCCTTCCTATGGTCACTTCTGTTTATTCTCTCTTTAAGGCAAATCAGGTTACACTAGGAGTCATGACCACAGTCATCCTAAAATTCCTGTTTCATATCCTTCATAGTGAGTTGACTCAGGACAGTGTGAATTCTGCTTGCCTTCTCTCAATTCCCTTTCAGTTTATCTATGATCATTACACTCCCACTACTGGTAATATAATCCTTACTAACAACAGGAAAACTAGGTCTTCCTCTGGGAAAAAAATCTTGGACACTCAAGTTATATGTTCTTAATGGCTCTTAAAATAACTTTTCATTTAGGAAAAAAAATGGTTTCCAAAACAAGCTACATGTTGTGCAACATACAGATATCACGGAATGTTGTTCACTTCAATTTTCTTTCTTTTTATATTCCTTCTATAATAATACCATCTTTTCCTTTTGGAGATAGACGAGGGTTGTTAGAATATCTCTTGATGCTTCATTTACGCTTTTTCACATCAGTGCAGCACAAATCAGGATACTGATTAGTGAAAAAGTTCCCCTTACTGATCACTAAGCTTGACACACAATTTCAGAGTAACCCAGGAAATAAGAACATTCTTGATGCTCAAGTCCAAGATCTTGGAAAACATGAAGAAACAGGCAAACAAGTCTACCCCCCAAATTTACAGTCCCCCAACAAAGGAATCCACACATGGAAGTAGATGAAACTGTAGAGAAAGACTGATTACTAAAATGTTCAATGAGCTAAAAGAAAATCTAAGGAATGAATTAAGAGAGCAAATACAGGAGGTGAAAGATCATTTCAATAAAGAAATAGAGATACTGAAAAGAAATCCATCAGAACTCCTGGAAATGAAAAACATAAGGATTCAAATTAAAATTTCACTTGAAAGTATCACTAGCAGATTAGATTACACAGGAAATAGAACTTCAGGTCTCAAAGACAGAATTTCAGGTCTTGAGGACCAGGTATATAAACTTGAATATTCAGTATTCAATAAACAGAAAAAAATAAAGAACCATGATCAGAATGTACAAGAACTCTGCACCAACATAAGAGACCAAACCTGAGAATCAGTGGAATAGAAGGGAATATGGGGATACAGGCGAAAAGCGTCAAGAACATCTTCCATGAGACGGTAACTGAAAACTTTCCTAACCTAGGAATTAGACCAGAAACTTTGCAACTATTAGAAGAAAACACAGATTCAACACTCCAACGTATTGTTAAAGCACCAACTTCCTTAACAAGACTCCTGAAGCTCAAGAAATAAAACCAAGAATCAGTAAGTGGGACAACATCAAATTAAAAAACTTCTGCACAGCAAAGGAAATGATTAAGAGAGGTGCCCATCAACAGATGAATGGATAAAGAAAATGTGATATATACGTAATTAAGTTTTACTGAGTCATAAAAAAGAAAAATATATGGCATTTGTTGGTAAATGGATTTAAATGAAAAATATCATGCAAACTGAAATATGATTTTATCAAAATAAACTTAATATGTGTAACTATTGCACACTAATAAAACATTAAAAAGGGAACAAACTTGATATCTTCCTCTTTTGTTGATTGTTCCTTTCTTCTAAGCCAATAACCCTAATCATTTTCATTCTTTGATTTTCTTAAAATGAACATACTACATTGAGGAATGCTTTCTTTCTGCCCTTATTTGTGCTTCCTTCTTATAGTAATTTGTAAGAAGTTGCACACTAAATCATCCAATAGGAAGACCCTCTCCTTCTAAGGATCTTTTTGTGTTCTACTATTAAAAAACAAGGATGGGAACTTGTCATGTTGCTTAAGACTTCCGTAAAGGACCAGATAGTCTGTGCTTACTGAAATGATGGGTTTTACTGAAGAGATTTGACATCAATTTGCAAAGGACAAAAAGATGCTTTAATTTTCTTTTTTTGCTTTATTATTCTTTTTTTTTTTTTGGTACGGGGTTTAAAACCCAGAGACACTTGGACACTGAGCCACATCCCCCGCCCTATTTTGTATTTTATTTAGAGACAGGGTCTCACTAAGTTGCTTAGGGCCTCGCTAAGTTGCTGAGGCTGGCTTTGAACTCACGATCCTCCTGCCTCAGCCTCCCAAGTCACTTGGATTACAGGCGTGCGCCACCATGCCCGGCTGCTTTATTATTCTTGTTAAATAAAATGAAAAACAGTTCACAAGATATTTAAGGCAATGGTACTGCTCTAAGAAAGGGGTAGTCTGAGCCGGGCACGGTGGCTCACGCCTGTAATCCAAGAGACTTGGGAGGCTGAGGCAGGAGGATCGCGAGTTCAAAGCCAGCCTCAGCAACTTAGCGAGGCCCTAACCACCCTAAGGAATCCGTAGTCTGCGCCGAACTACAAAATAGGGCTGGGGATGTGGCTCAGTGGCCGAGTGTCCCTGAGTTTAATTCCTGGTTCCAAAAAAAAAAAAAAAAGAAAGGGGTAGTCTGTTACCAATGATTAATAATTACAGTTATCATTCATTTTGCCCTGCAACAAAAATCTCAATTTGCTTATGTACATTGTGAGATAAATTTTTAACTCCTCCAAAAAAGAAGCAGACTTTATCATGTGTTCTAATTTTATCTAGGGCACCTACCAAAGAGCTTTTCACATAGAAGAGCTTTCATATATATGAATTGTATGTATATACACGCGTCACACAAATATACTAAATATATAAATATATGCATATTCTATCTCATATTTTTATCTTTAATGTTTTCTAAATTGGTGTGGTTGTTATTTTGAATAGGTTTCATAATTTTTTCTGGGAAATGAAAACCAAAGAAAAATCATTTAGAATCTTACAAAGACTCATGTTAGATTTTAATCATTAATGATGCTATGAATTCTTAAGCTGTGTGCTAACCACACACACAATTAAAAATGTCTCTATTAAAATGTTGTGAAAATCTTTGAGAGAAAAAGAAAGAATTATTGTTTGCAAAAAATCCCTCATTCTCAGGACAGTAGGGTGAAAGAAAGAAGATAGAACATAAGGTGTGGCTGTATGAATAAGTAAAACTGATTTATAAGAAAAACATGTACTATTCTAATAATAACAACTATTATACTGCATTCTGCCTTGTTACATAGTTCTCAATTTAAATGTTTGTGTACATTAAAAAATTTATACTCCTCTAAGAAAGGGATGGTATTTATTCTGGGTTCTATTTTCATCCACAACACCTAGCAAAGGTGTATGTGTATTTATATATGCATATGTATACTAAATATATTGCAGATGCATAATGTATGCATATATTATACACACATATATTATATATTTTATAATATATCTTACATATATCCTATATGTCTGTAATATATGAATATAATATATCTCACACATAAATCTTATACTTAATATTATAACTTGGCATGATTCTCGTTTCTCACAGACAATTATTTTTTGTGGCAAAAACTAAAGAAAAAATCATTTAGAATTTTTCAGACTCATGTTAGATTTTTAATAACTAATAATGCTATGAATTCTTAAGCTGTGTGCTAACCAAACACACAATTAAAATGTCCCTATTAAAATACTGTGAAACCTAACTTGGAATGGAACCACCATATCACACTCCTCGGTTTATACCCAAAGGACTAAAAATCAGCATACTACAGTGACACAACCACATCAATGTTTGTAGCAGTTCAATTCACAACAGCTAAGCTATGGAACTGGCCTAGATGCCCTTCAACAAATGAATGGATAAAGAAAATGTGGTATATATACACAATGGAATATTACTCAACCTTAGAGAAGAAAGAAATTATGGCATTTCCAGGTAAATGGGTGGAACTGGAGAATATCATGCTAAGTGACATAAGCCAATCCCAAAGAAACAAATGCAGAATGTTTTCTCTGATATGTGTATACTAATTCACAATAAGGGGGGGGAGCTAGGGAAGAATAGAGGTATTTTGGATTAGACAGAGGGGAGTGAAGGGAAGGGAGGGGGAATGGGGATAGGAAGGATAGTAGAATGAATTGGATATTATTACCCTATGTGCATATATGACTACACAACCATTGTGAATCTATATCATGTACAACCAGAAGAATGAAAAGTCATACTCCTCTACTGTCATGTGTAACTAATTAGAGCAAATTTTTAAAAGCAGGGACTGGGAAGTACAAACTTATTACATAATCAAATGGCATTACATTGTCAAAGTTAGGAATGCATATTCAAAGGAAATGTACAAATATGTGCAACCATACAATAAAATATCCAAATATGGCTCAGAATTTGAAATCTGATTAAATATAGACATGATTCTTTTTTTAATCATACACATTCTCAAATGAGCAGAAAGCTATTGTCATTTGTGGACTTCTAAAACTTTCTATTCATTCCTAAGGAAATAAATATTATATAAACATAAATATTTTAAGTAATATATTAAAAAATAAAAATAAAATAAAATACTGTGAAAATACTTGGTGGGAGAAAAATAAAGAACTATTGTTTCAAAAAAAAAAAAACCTTATTGTCAGGATAGTAGGGAGAAAGAAGGATGATAGCTCATAAGGTGATTTGATGTAACTGTGAATTCTTCCTGGGGCAGGACTGAAACCCCTCCTCTTACATATTTGGATGCCCTAAATAGAGCTCATTCCCCCATAACTCAAAAATCCCTCATAATTCTTTCACACAGTGGCAGACCAGTCTCTTGCAGTTTTATGTGGCGCTCTTCAGTCTAGACAGGCGTGATTTGCTTTGATATTGAAAGGTGAAGGGGCAAACCCCAGAAGGCTCCCTCGTGAATTTCTCAGACAGGCCTCTTTAACTCAGTTGCTTGTTGGACCTGCCAACACAAATAAGTGTGTGAGGAATAGAAGCAGCTGTCCAGCAAGAGGCTAGAATGCTGCCTTAATCTCAGCCTAATATCAAGTGTGATTGTGTTTTAATGCAGTGGAAGTAATTCCAGAGGGAAAGATGGAACTGTAGCAACTTGTTTGGATCTAAAATTAGGCTTCAAGGCATGTCTCGAAAGGCTTGAGTTGGGAGGAGTCCCCTGAGTGTCGTGCCATGTCCTATGGAGAGACTGACTTGGCATGTTGTCTTTGTGTTTGCTCATTCTCAATTGTGGTTGTTGACCCGCCATCCTCTGCTGTAATTACTTCTTTTCTAACTTATTCTCAAATCAATATCACATACGACGTAAATTGCCTAGTTCCCATTTCACTTTCTCCATTGGCTTCTTGGTGACTCCTACACCCAGGACACTATATTAAACACACTCATCACTAGAGATTACTGTCAGTGTTTTCTGAAATGGGTGTCCCTCATCACTATTTCCCTTCCTCTCTCTTTCTCATTTAAATGAGTAACATTTATACATTCTACTTAAGACCTAACACACTCATAATTGCTGTGGGACTGAAAATTGGTGCAATCACTCTGGAAAGCAGCATGGAGATTCCTCAGAAAACCTGGAATGGAACCACCATTTGACCCAGCTATCCCACTTCTCTGCATATACCTAAAGGACTTAAAACCAGCATACTACAGTGATGTAGTCACATCAATTTTATAGCAGCTCAATTCACAATAGCTAACCTATGGAACCAACCTAGGTGCCAACAGATGAATGGATGAAGAAAATGTGGTATATATACACAATAGCATATTACTCAGTCATGAAGAAGAATGAATTTATGGCATTTGTCAGGAAATGGTTGGAACTGGAGACTATCATGCTAAGTAATACAAAACAATCCCAAAATCCAAATGCCAAATGTTCTCTCTGATATGCAAATGCTAACACACAATAATGGGGCAGGGAATAGAAGTTCAGTAGATTGGACAAAGAGGAACGAATGGAAGGAAGGGGGACAGGAAATAGGAAAGACAGTGGAATGAATCTGTCTTAACTTTCCTATGTACATACATAAATACACCACAGTGAATGTCTACATCATGTACAACCACAAGACTGAGATCTTAGTTAGAATAAGATATACTCCATGTTTGTTCAAATATGTCAGATTATACTCTACTGACATGTATAACTTAAAAGAACAATTTTTTAAAAAAAGGATCTAAAACTGCATCCCACCATATATGTTTTGGTCCCTTTAGAACCAGAAATGAATTATATTTGCCTTATTTTTCCTCCTTTGGTGAGGAATTGGGAGAGGTGTTATAGGCAAACCAACTAGAACAATAAAGCAAATTCTTCCACATTGCACATTTTAAAAACATGGATTATTAAGCACAAAATGCTAATTACATTTCTCTGCTTATGAGAGCTGATAAGGCGGGTGAGGGAATCAAGATGTCATTAAACACCACTAATTGCAAATGAGATGATACTAATGGGAAAAAAATCCCACAGTACTAAAATGATAAAAAAAAGAAAGAAAGATGCTTAATATTGTTGTCATTTGACACATTTACCCAGTAAAGAAAACACATTTTGAGTCTTTCTTCAGAAGACTGCTAGAGGTAATGATGGATGTTTACAATCCATTTTTTAAACCAAATGTTTAAACTGTATTATTAGTATATATTTAAAAGAAAAGGACTCATGGAATGGCAAAATCTTCCTGGTACAGACAAAAAAGAAAAAGGGCTTAATAATTTCATATCAAATTTTTTTAACCAGGAAGATAGGAGAGACACATATTGCTATCCTCAGTATAAAGTGGTGCGATTTGTATCTAAGAATCCATTACCATCTCCCCCATTTTCATGGTGTTCATAGTAACATTTTAATTCTCATCTCTTTCCTCCTTGATTTCTGCCCATTGTCATTACCTTCTGCAGAGTATTCTCTATTTCCTCATAGTGTTTTAAACTTTATGCCATCTAAACATATTTACTTGTCCCGTACAATTTTGAAACTTTATTAGTCATGCTAAATTAATTTTAGCCTACTGTGTAGAATACATGTTCTTGTGCCTCTGAAATATATTTGTTCATTTTTAGGTGTTTCAAGGAATAAATTATATTACTGGATAATGCAACATAACAATTTCATGCCTCATTGTGCTTTTTATACTGATTGAACTTGTATGCTAAGGGAGCGGTTTTGAAAGTTAACAGCCTCAAAGCTCCCAACCCAATGAATTCATGTTATTTATCAAACAGACATGTTGTGGCCTGCAGAATTGACAAGAAAAAAACTCAAGTCAATTAAAGGAAGTAAATAATAACTTTCCAATTTCTCTAAATCTCCTGATCATTAAGGAATAAAATTCTTCTTTTCATTTAAGACAATAGTTTTTAATTAGAAAATAAATACAGGAGAAAATACATTTTTCTCAGATTTTTAAGAACAATGATATTGACTTTATTTTTGCTTACTTTGATTGCTTTTGAGGAGGAGGAGTTAACATCTTAAGGAAAACAAAATTATGTGTGTATTTTCCTTTTTATTCCATTTCCCTTCATTCCAGCTAGGCTATGACTTTTCTCCCCATGACTCTGCCGCATGGTGCTTTTGGGAAGAAAATGCCTTTTAGAGGTGAGAAAATAATACTGTTTTCTGTCTGCACTCTCTTTGACAGGTTATATAGCATTCCTTTTTTTTTATAGTTTTAGTAAGACGCAATTGGCATAAAATACACTACAATTGTTTAAAATATACAATATGACTTATTTTGGCACATGTATACGTATATACATATAGCCATCATCACAGTTGAGGTAATAAATATATCAATAACCTCAAAATGCTTCCTTTTGTTACTTAACATTCTAAGCCCTAGTTTTTACATCTGTAAAACTGGAATCATCATAGCACTCTCATCATGTTGTGACAGAAGTTAATAAAATATAGATATTACACAAACTCATTGACTCATTGACTGAGTTTGTGTAAGATCCTCACCCCCACATTGCATTAAGTCAATATTAATAAATAGTTAAGTTCTCAGTGAATCTACTATTTTATGGTTTATATTATTTCCTACCAATAAGTCAAATCTTTTTGATGATTGTAAGCCTAAAATTCTCTGACCTAAGTGCTACACAAATTGGCTGAGCAAGTTGGCGAGGAGAGTAGACATTTTGAACTATTCAGGGAATCCATAGCACATACAGACACAAGTCCCAGGGTTGGTAGACAGTTGAGCAAATGCATGTATAGGAGTATGGAGGGGAAGGGTTGCATCAAGGGTATCAATGTCACTACTGGAAGTGGACCTGTACTTCATCAACATATGATACCATTTTCTGATGGAACAAAATGGTGTACCGAGACCCTTAGCTCCCCAGAGGAAACTGTGTTTTGATTCTCCATGGAGGCAGTTGGTGTGTAATTCTGTACATGTTCTCAGTCAAAATTCAGATTCATCACTTGTAGCACAATAGATTGTACACAAATACTTGTATAGAAAAAAAAAGAAATTAAAGAATCTACTTATGAGAAAAGGAATGGATGTGGAAAAATAAAAGATAAGATTTATAATACATTTTCCAGAGTTAGAAGGAATTCCATGTCTGACTGTAGCTGTTCTCGGATTTTAAAAATGCCCATTTGGGTGGTTAGATTGTTTTAATTCAATCATGCTAGCTTTCTAACTGTTAAAATGGATATATTTAAATAATTTTTAAGCAACAGATGATTCAAAGTGGTATAAATGGACTTTTAGAAATTTATTTTAAAATCACACCACGTTATTAAAAGATCCATACTACCAACACTCACAGATCTATAAAATTATAATTATTTTTCAGCTGTGGATCTCATAGCTCTACCATAATTCATTTTATTGTGCTTGAAAAAGAGTATAATAGGGAATCAGTTGTGGTGGCTCACATCTGTAATCCCAGCAGCTGGGGAGGTTGAGGCAGGAGAATCACAAGTTCAAAATCAGCCTCAGGAACTAAGTGAGACCCTAAGCGACTTGGCAAGACCCTGTCTGTAAATAAAACACAAAAAGACCTGGGGATGTGGCTCAGTGGTTAGGTGCCTCTGGGTTCAATTCCTGGTATAAAAAAATATATATATAGGGTACATTGAAGAGAGTATAGCTGGAACAATTTAAAATTTTTGAGAACAGTTGAAATAATATTAGGTCAAACCATAAAATGCACCACTTATGTAGGTCAATATCATCCAAATATGGATGATTTAATATAATTCACACTAAATATCTTAGACTCTCTTATAGCATAAGGGTCTCTTTTTACAAAAGCATGGTTTACACATTTTGTTTTGTTTTTTTGTAAAGCTTTTCCATTGATTATGATGAAAGATATGAGCAAGTCCAGTGGCATTTATGATCATTTATAGCCATTTGGCTACTCTTAGGTTAACTTTTCCAAGATACTGAAATAACTGCAAGTTTGATTTATTCATTCTTTTGAAAGGTATTATTATTTTGTTTGTTTCTATCTCCATTGAGTAATGTCTTACTTATGAACCAAATCTAAAGTTGCACAGGAAACTTGAGTCATGTCCTAGTCAAGGTGGAGGTGGGAAAAAAGAATCACCATGTTAAAACAATTCTGGAATGAATGCTAAATGGCTAATTTTTGAAGCCATATTATATGCTTATATATGTTTTACTAATAAAAATTTTATAACAATTCTGTGTGATACATTATGCAATGAGTATTTTAAAGAGGAGGACCTAAAATCCACCAAGACTGAAGAATTTATTAAGATAAGACAGGTATAGAGTGAAGAGTGATTCCCATATATGTGATTTACTCCTCATGTTTCAAACTCTTTGGGTTCTCGCTAGTTTTTCTCATAGATGTTGCACTTCAGTTTAAGTAGAATAACAGTAGCTTAATTGTTTCGAGGTGAGAAAAATATGGGTTACATGAAAAGAACAACTGTGTTCTGAGAAAAATAAATATGATTAACAATTCTATGCACAGGGTCAAAGTACCATACTAACGAGTCATGCAAAAGAACATAATCCTCTCTTCATTATGAAACATTTTGCTGATGATAGAAAGACCATAATTTCTCTGTTTACAAATGCTAAAGCACCCTGAACCTGGATTTAAGGGTATGTAATTTAGTGGACTCCAATTCATAAGCAATGTGTGGAACACATCTACTTCTATAACTCAGAGATGATGATATTCACATTTTGTCATTGAGTTCTTCCCCTCCTCAGAGGCCAGTCACTGCTCTCAGAACATCAAGTCTTCTGCTTCAGCTGAGTTGGAAAAACTTTGTTGTACCTTATAAATTATACCTCAACTGTACGTTCATTTTTCTCTGAGGAATTTAAAGCCATAATTGGAGGAAGCTCTTTTTTTCAACTTCTCTGTAAGGCATATGTCTTTATTGATGACACTCAGCTACTGCAGGGCAAAACTCCAACATCCAGCATGCCAAGAAATGAGCAACACACCAGACAAAAATGATTTGGCAATATTGAAAATCCTCAGGGAAAATTTATGTAGTTCCACCAAAGACCATTAAACTGTACAATACAAACTGTGCTCTAACATTGAATTAGATTTAACATATACCATGAATGTTTAATATAGCTCAGAACAACCATCATACATAAATTTAGTGTATAAAGGGGACAGAGGAGGGTTCTGAAGAAAAACGTATTTATCAGAGGTAAAAGTTTGATTTTGAAGGTTTACAATATTACTACTGGCACATAAAGACCATTCTGTCTCCAAACTGCAGAATGCACATGGAATATTATTCAGGAAAGACCATATGTTAGGCCACAAAAGTAGGTGTAGCGAATTTTAAAAGACCAAAATCATATTTTTTTTCTGATCTCAATGAAACAGAAATGTCTAAAAGAAAATTGGAAAATTCACAAGTACCTGGGAATTAAACACTACACTTTTAAACAACCAATGGTTTACAAAGATATAATAGGGAAATCAAAAAATACCTTGAGACAAACTAAATTGAAAACACAATATACAAAAAGTAGAAGCAGAGAAAGTAGTTATATGAGGGAAATTTGTAGCTATAAGCAAATGCTAACAGAAGAAAGATATCTAATCATCTAATCAACATCTAATTTTACACCATAAGGAGCTAGAAAGATCAGAGCAAACTAAAATTTTAAAATAGCATAAGGAAAGAAAGAATAAAGATTTGAGGGAGGATACATAAAATTGAGAATAAAAAATAACAAAATCAACAAAATCAAAAGCTGATTCTCTGAAAATATCAACAAAATAAACAAATTTTTAAAGAATCAAGTAGAAAAGACTCAAATTAATAAAAATAAAAAATGAAAATGAGAATAATACTATCAATTTTACAAAAGCAAAAAAAAGACTATAAGAGAACACTACGAGCAATTTTATGTCAACAAATTGAATAAACTAGATGACATGGACAAATTCTAAAACACACAAGCTACCAAGAAGAGTTATGAAAAAATATAAAAATCTGTATAGACCTATAACTAGTAAGGAGATTAAATCAGCGATCAAAGCCTCAAAACAATTCATGAAGCAGAGGACTTCACTGGTGAATTCTATCAAATAAAGAACTACCCATCTTTTATAAACACTTCCAAAAAATGTAACAGTTAGGGTATATTTCTTAATTCATTCTAAGAAAAAGATACCACAAGAAAGAAAAACTACACACCACTTCCCCTTCAGAATATTGATGCAAAAATCTAAAAAGAACACTAGCAGGCAGAATTCAGTAGCATATTAAAATAATTATGCCCCATGACCAGTTGGTATTTATTCCTGAAATGCAAAGATGGTTCAACATTCAATCAGTACAAAATAAAGGAGGAAATCCACATGGTTATCTCAACTGATACAGAAAGTACTTGACAATATTTTATACCCTTTCATTATTAAAGGAATGAACAAACTAAAAATAGAAGGAATACTTATAAAAAAGCTATATAAAATCTGATAAAAGCTATATAAAATCTCATATCTATTATATCTAATGGTGAAAAACTGAAAGGTTTCTCCTAATACTGGGAACAAGAGAAGGATGCTGACTTTGGCCACTTATATTCAACATGGAATTGAAAATTCTAGCCAGCACAATAAGACAATGAAAAGAAATAAAAACTGGTATATAAACTGGGAATAAAAACTAGACTGTAAACTGGAAATTTAGAAGTAAAATATTATCTCTGAGCAGGATGCTATGTTATATATAGAAAACTTTAAATATTTCACAAAAATATTATAGCTAAGAAATGAACACAGCAAAGTTGAAGAATACAAAATAAATATACAAAAATCCAAAAAGAAAACAAGAAAACAATTCCTTTTACAATAACATCAAAATGAATGAAATACTTGAACTTAATCACAGAAGCAAAAGACTTATATAGTGAAAACTCAAGAATGTTGCTGAAAGAAACTGAAGACATAAATAAGTAGAAAGAAATTCCATGTTTGAGAATGGGGAGGCTTAGTATTATTAAGATGACAACACTACCCAAAGATATCTACAGATTCAACCCAATCTCTATCAAAAACCACAATGACTTTTTTTTTCCCAAACAAAAAACTCTACCCTAAAATTCACATGGAATTTTAAGGGAGCCTAAATAGCCAAAACAATCCTGAAAAAAGAAGAGCAAATTGGAATACTCATACTTACTAACTTAAAAACTTACTACAAGCTAGGCATGATGGTTCATGCCTATAATCCCAGTGACTCAGGAGGCTGAGACAGAAGATCACAAGTTCAAGGACAGTCTCAGCAATTTAGTGAGGACTTAGTGAAACCCTGACTCAAAATAAAAATATAAAAAGGGCTCAGTGGTAAAGCATCTCTGGGTTAAATCCCCAGACCAAGGAAAAAACCCTTACTACAGTGTGGTATTGGCATATAGACAGACATATAGACCAGCGGAGAAGAATAAAGAATCCAAAATAAATCCTCATGTATTGCCAAATGAACTTTGACAAAAGTTCCAAGATCAATAAGTGAGGAAATAAAGTCTTTTAAGAAAATGATTCTGGAAAAATTGAATACCCACATGCAAAAAATGAAGTTGTACCCTTATTTTAAACTGTACATAAAAATTAACTCAAAATGGATCAAAGACCTTAATGTAACAATTTAAAGTCTAATACTCTTAGAAGAAAACATAGGGGGAAATCTTCATGATCTCCAGAATATATAAAGAACTCCCACAACTCAACAACAACAAACAAATTAAAGATGAGAAAAAGACTTCATGACTTTGATTTGGCAAAGATTTCTTGGATGTGACACTAAAGGCAGAGCTTTAAAAAAAGGAAAAAATAGATAAACTAAAAGCTTTTACTCAGCAAGTAATACTGTCAAGAGAGTTGAAAGACAACTCACAAAATAGGACAACATATTTGCTAAACATAACACATGAAACATTAATATCCAGAATATATAAAGAACTCCCACAACTCAATAACAACAAACAAATTAAATGATGAGCAAAAGACTTAAATAGAAAATGGCAAATGTTAACAAGAATATGGAAACATTTGAAAGTTTGTTCATTGCTAGGGAGGATGTAACATTTTTCAACCACTGAGGAAAACAGTTTTGCAGTTTCTCAGAACTGTGAACATAGAACTACCACATGATCCACCAATTCCCCTCCTAGGTATACATTCAAAAGAATATGAAGTAAGGGCATGAATATATTGCATGTCAAAGTTCATTGCAGCAGTATTCATAATAGCCAAAAAGAAGAAACAACTCAAGTGTCAATCTCAATGCATTCTACTGTCATATACAACTAATTAGAAAAAAAAATTTTAAATAAAGGTGAATGGATAAACAAAATGTGGCATATGCATACAATGGCATATCATTCAGCAATAAAAGGAATTAGGTTCTGATATATGCTATAACATGTATGAACCATGGCAATTTTAAGTGACATAAACCAGACACAAACAGAACAAATATTCATGATTCTGCTTAAATGAGGTACCTATAATACTCGAATTCAAATATTAGATTGTTGGCTAACAAGTTCTGGGGCAAAGGAGAATGTGAAATTATTTCCTAATGATTGCATAGCTTTTTTTTGGTGTAATGAAACAGTTTAGGAAATAGGTAATGAGGAAGGTTGCATAACACTGTAAAGATAATACCACTGAGTTGTACACTTAAAATTTGTATTTTTTATTGATTCATGTTCAGCATTTTTTGAACATTTTGCCATTAAAGAAAGAGAAATACTTGTGTTTTAAATAAAACTAATGCAGGAAAGTAAAAAAAAAAATGTTAAAATAGTAAATGCTGTTTTATGTATATTTTACCACAATTTCAAGTGAGGTGAGCCAGGCACAGAAGGATGAATACTGCATGATTGATGTAGGACCAATGAGGCTGGACACCCAAGGAATTTTCAGGAAGCAGGTTTATGTAATCTGCAGTGGTCCAAAGGGGCTCATGCCTAAAAATCTCTGGACCTGGAGTCTGGAAATTCTTTTAGATTTATACTCAATGGGGTGGTTGGTTACATATAAGTGGGTGGGAACTTAAGAGTTACTCTTTGTCCCATATTCTTAGGCTAGACAGTGATTTTATAAGTTTTTACCAAAGAAAACAGAGATAGTATCTTTTGTACAGCAACAAGCTTCAGATAGAGTTGCTTACAACTTTTGTTTGCAAACCTGGCATTTACAAGAAAGAGGAAACTTCAAACCACATTGAGATCTCTGCAGAACCCCTATGAAACAATGTTGACGTTCTTTGTAAAATCTTGGTGATGAGAAGCATAATTATGGAGAGGGTCTTCAGAGAAGTTTAATTATGGTAAGGGTCTTTTGGTGGTCTGCTTAATGATCTCACTTGTACATGGAATCTAAAAAGTTATCATGGAAGTTGAGAGTGGAATGATGATTACCAAGGCTGGGGAGAAGAGAGGGAAGTTGGGGAAATGGGGAGAGGTTGACCAATAGGTAAAATGTTATAATTAGATAGGAGGAACAAGTTTTGGTGTTCTATTGCACAGTAGGGTGACTAGAGCTAACAATAATGTGTTATATATTTCAAATAGCTAGAAGAAAGGATTTCAAATAGTCTTACAACAAAGAAATTGTAAACATTTATGAATTGTTCTGCTAATTACCTTAATTTGATGCACACTCTGTATACATGTATCAAAACATCATATTGTAACTCATAAATAAGTACAAGTAAAATAATTTAAAGAAAAAACAGGGAAATCCTATCCCAAGCCACAACATGAATGAATTCTGAGAATATCATGCTAAGAAAAATAAGTCAGTCTCCATTCCAAGTTTTCTGAGGAATCTCCACACTGCTTTCCAGAGTGGCTGTACCAATTTGCAACTCCACCAGCAATGTAAAAGTGCGCCTTTTTCTCCACAGCCACGTCAGCATCTATTATTGTTTGTGTTCTTGATAATGGCCATTATAATTGGAGTATGGAGAATCCTCAGAAAACTTGGAATGGACCCACCTTTTGACCCAGTTATCCCACTCCTTGGTTTATACCCAAAGGACTTAAAATTAGCATACTGTAGTAACACAGCCACATCAATGTTTATAGCAGCTCAATTCACAATAGCTAGACTATGGAACTAACCTAGATGCCCTTCAACAGATGAATGGATAAAGAAACTATGGTATATATACACAATGGAATATTATTCAGCCATAAAGAAGAATAATATTATGGCATTTGCAGATTAATGATGGAATTAGAGATTATCAAGCTAAGTGAAATAAGCCAAGCCCAAAAATCCAAAAGCCAAATGTTTTCCCTGATAAGTGGATGATGATATATAATGGGGGTGGGTAGTGGGGGGTGAGAGAAGAATGGAGGAACTTTAGATTACGTAGAGGGTATGAAAAACGGTGGAATGAGACAGACGTCATTACCCTATGTATATGTATGATTACATGAATGATATGAATCTACATTGTGCACAACCATAGAAACAAAAAAATGTACCCCTATTTGTGTACGATGAATCAAAATGCAGTCTGTATCACTGTAGTAATCTGATTTTAAGTCCTTTGGGTATAGGCCAAGGAGTGGGATAGCTGGGTCAAATGGTGGATCCATTCCAAGTTTTTTAAGGAATCTCCACACTGCTTTCCAGAGTGGCTGCACCAACTTGCACTCCCACCAGCAATGTATGAGTGTACCCTTTTCCCCACATCCTTGCCAATGCAGCCACATCAATGTTTATAGCTGCTCAATTCACAATAGCTAGATTGTGGAACCAACCTAGATGTCCTTCAGTTGAAGAATGGATAAAGAAACTGTGGTATATATATACACAATGGAATATTACTCAACCATAAAGAAGAATAAAATTATGGCATTTGTATAAATGAATGATGTTGGAGACTGTTATGCTAAGTGAGATTAGCCAATCCCAAAAATCCAAAGGCCAAATGGTCTCTCTGATAAGTGAATGATGATGCATAATGCGGGGTGGAAGGATGGCAAGAATGGAGGATGGATAGAGAGCATAGAGGGAAGGGAGGGGTGGGGTCGAGATTGGGGGGTAAAAATAATAACAGTATGTGTGACAGACATCATTGCCCTGTGTACATGTATGAATACACAGATGGGGTGACTCTACTTTGTGTACAACCAGAGAAACAATAGCTGTACTCCCTTTGTGTTCAATGAATCAAAAAAAAAAAAGCAGTCTGTAAAAATTAAAAAAATTTTAAAAATCAAGTCAGTCTCAAAAGGAGAAATATGTATTATTCCACCCATAGAAATTATCTACAGTAGTCAAAATAAGAGAAACAAAGTAGAAAGGTGATACCAGAAGCTGGGAGGAGGGTCAAGAGGGCATTAGTGTTTAGTGGGTGTGGAGTGTCACTTTTGCAAGATGAAATTGTTTTACAGATTTGTTGCACAACAATATAAATACACTTAACAATAACTGATCTTTCCACTTAAAAATAATTAATATGTAAATTTAATGTGTGGTCTTTTTTATCACAGTAACAATAAAGAAAAACTATGTTTTATGACTATAATAAATGCAAATGCCCAATCAGCATATGAAGAGAAGTTCAAACTTAGTTACAAAGCATTGCAGAATAATATAAAAGTTAGATATTATTTCATTTTATTTTAATTGATAGTTTATACTCCAAAAATATATACATTTATCAGATATTTGCTTATAAAATTTTCCAATATTTTGTTTATGCTGAAATTTCTCATTTGCTCATTGTTGACACAAACTCTCTGAAAGACAATTTAATGATAGGTAACAAAATACTTAAAAATATACCTACACTTTGATTCATAAATTTGAAATATGGGAATATACTCTAAGTAGATAACTATCGATTGCATAAAACTTGGGTAGAATGCTCAGTACCAAAATTTTTTTCTTTTAATTATTGAAAGATATGGAAAATAACATCCCCCAAGAAAAGAGAAATGACAGCCTGAGGGAGAAGAGAAGGACAGTGTGATCTAGGAGGAGAGGAGGGGAAGGCAAATATCAGTCCCTGGGCTATGGGCTTTCATCCTTTCCCAAGAAGAATGGGTCCCAGGAGAGAAAAGTAAACAAATGGGCTCCGGATTTTTATCCCAGTAACAATGGTTTCAAACTTTTATAGCTGTTTTCCTGAGTTAGATTTTTAACCTGCACAACTAGATTCCTGACTGCCCAGCCAGAACATCCCAAGTCTGTAATGATTAACGCACCCTAAACATTCTGCTATGATTAACTCTCATTAAGATCTATAAAAGCAGACCCCTCTTGTAACCAGTGGCCATTTTCTCCCCTGAATATGTGCCATTCCAACACTGCTTAATAAAGATAGCTTGCTGATAAGAGGTCTGGTCCTGTTTTCAGTTATTTTTGCTTACAATTATGAGCTTATGTTTATGATCATTTGCATTTTATAGATGAGGATACAAAGACATTGAAATTCAAACAGCTAGTAAAGGACTGCCCTAGAATAATAGTTTTCAAAGCTTTGAGGAGATTAAAAGAGCTGAGGCATGAGATAAGGCATCAAATAAGTCCTGGGAATGGTGATTCTGAATCCAGTGCGGGTGAGATTGGACTATGAGCTTTATTTAGGTGATATGTTGCTCTGAGCCAAAACCTTTAGAAATTGACATTTGGATAAACCAAAGCCATGGGGAGAGTTTCAATATTTATATATCAGAGCTGTTTTTCTATTGGTTACATGTCATTTCTAAAAATTAAAAATTTTAGATGTACCTTTAAGTGTGTTAACTAGGAATGATGGTTATTTGTGCAGTGGCAGGGAAAGGAACAACATACAGAAAAATAAGGGACTCTAAGGGGAGACCAAACATTTCTAGGAAGCCCATAAGCACCAGAGTCATAGCATATTTTATATTATTTCTTCCTCTAAATTAAAAACATAAAGAGATTTTAAAATTATGAAATAAGAATTATTAGCATCATTGAGAGTTGAAGAGGTTTATTTTGTCTCAAAAATGTTAAGAAATTTTCCCATTGCCAAAATGCTAGTAAATGATGGAGTCAGAATTGTTGTCGAAAAATAAACATCAGAATGAATAACAACCCAAAATGTCCATCAGCTGATGAATGACTCAATAAAATGTGGTATATCCTTTATAAAGCTACGTCATTTGATAATTTAAAGGAATGAAGTACTAATACCTAAAGTAACCTTGAAAACATTATACTAAGTGAAAGAAGTCAGTCACAAAAGACTACGTACTATATGATTCCATTTATATGAAATGTCTAGAATGGAAAAATATGTGGACACAGAAACTAGATTCACCATGGCCAGGGGCTGGGGGAAGTGAAGAATGGGGAATGGTTGCTAAAGAGCATGGAGTTTACCATTAGTATGGTGAAAATGTTAGATACTGATGATGATTGCAAAACCTTGTATACATACTTTGTACTAAAACCCAATAAACTGTATTCATTAAAATGATGAATTTTATTATATGTGAATTGTAGCTCAATAATAAAAAAAAACCATGATCATGATGTTATGTTGTGTTCAGTGCTTATGAATTAGTTTTATCTTTTCAAAAATTTCTGCCCTATGGTTAACTAACTTTTAAAATGAAAAGAAGAAAAGAAAAAGTCAGACATAGGTCTAAATAGAACCAGCAGTACTGGTGACAAACACATCATAACAAATTACCAGATGTGTTCTCAGCTAAAACTGAAAAGAAGGGATTATCACTACACAGGAAATGAGTTTTTGAGCAGCTGCTCTCTGTTTCCATGACAACTCAGAGGTCCTGACCTCCTTGAGATGCAGTACCAAGTAAAATCTACCAAATTCTTGCTGAAAAATGCATTCAGTCCTTCCCCAGTAACAGCAATCAGTCAAAAAGACAAATCTCCAGAAGTGACTTGTGTCTCACCCCTTTGATTATGCTGAGGACAATGGATAAGGTGGGACATGCCTTTAATTTAGTGAGTTGGGCAATGGTGCAGCTGTAGATTCTTGAACATTATCTTGGTCTAGCATTGATGTGGGATATTGGACAAGTTATGTGACTTCTGAACCTGAGTTTCCTAACTTGTTACATGGAGATAATCCCTGTAGGGAAAGTTGTTACAAGGAATCAGGGATAGGTTAGCATGCTTAGCACCTTGCCAGGCTCCAAGGGAGTGCTTGAGATTATGACTGGTTCCATTACAGAAATGTATCCTTTCTTCCATTCCCTTGACAAATGTGCATTGATTGCTGACTCTGCCGAGCATAATTCTTAACACTGGGAATGCAGCAAAGAACAAAACATAAAAGTTATGGTGCTTACATGTTGGTGGAGTAGACATGCAATTAAGATTGAAAAGTATTATGTGTAGTGTATTAGGAAATGATTTTAGAGCTAAACAGAAAAAAAATAAAAGAGGGAAGTATAAAGTGTTAGTATGGGGAGCTGAATTTTAGTTTAAAGACCAGGAATGTCCTCACTGAAATGGGATTTTGAATAAACACATGAAAGAAGAAAGCAAGGAGCCATGAAAGTTTCTTGTGGAAAAGCATTTCAAAAGAAGCACAAATGGCCAATATTTATATGAAAAAAAAGTTCAACATTTTGAGACATCAGGGAAATGCAAATCAAAACTACACGAAGATTGCATCTCACCACAGTCAGAATGGCTCTCATAAGTACACGAAAATAAATAACAAATGCTGGTGAGTTTGCCAGGGGAAAAAGGAACCCTTACACACTGTTGGTAGGAGTGTTTATTAGTACGGCCACTATGAAAATCAGTATGGAGGGCCCTTTTAAAAACTAAAAATAGAAAGTAAAACTAATCCAGATATACCACTCCTGAATGTGTACTCAAAGGGATTAAAATCAGAATACTGTAGAGATACTTGAATAGTCATGTTTATCCCAGCACAATTCACAATAACCAAGTTATGGAACCAGTCTAGGTGGCCATGAATGAATGGATAAAGAAAATGTGGTACATGTCCACATTTCAGGTATAAAGAATGAAATTGTGTCATTTGCATAAAAATGGATGGAACTGGGGGTAATAATGGTAAGCAAAATAAATCAGATTCAGAAAGAAAAGTATCATGTTTTCCCTCATGGAATCTAGGGGGAAAAAAAGAGACATGAAAAGAAGAGGGAGACTGTAAGAGAAGAGGAAAGGGGTTGATGAAAAGAAAGGGAGGGCAATGGGGGTTGGAGATGATGAAAGTATGTTATTTGCTTACAAATATGCCTCAATGAAACCTATTATTCTGCATAATTAAAATGCACTAAAAAAGACTGTATCTGAAAAGAATGATAAACACTCTAAAAACATATTAACTCCCAACTAGGAACTGCTTTCGTCGAAACACTTCACCAACTTATGTCCTGGAATTTCTCTTAAACACATAAGCTTGTTTTAAATTTTCTTTTTAAAAATCAATCTATTTGATGGGAGAGAACATAAATAACATGAGATGAAGGTATTTTTCCATGATCTATTACAACATCAGCCCATAACTTTTTCTTATTCTATTTCCTGCAAATATAACTCAGAAGTGATTTTTGTTCAGTTTTTTATATTTATTTTTCAAGTCTCCATTTATTAGTTTTAACTGACCTTATACTATTCTTTTGGTTTTACTGTTTTCTATTTGTCTCTGTTAATTATTGCCTTCTTTTCTCCATGTATGTGCCTAAGAGCAGGGACATGGGGTTAATTGTTAGCAACCCAGAATGCCCAGGAGCACAATTGCAGAGGTTAACAACCCCTGTTTTCCCTGTTTGATAACCAGTCCTCATTTTCATCATTCATTGCCTATGCAGACTGCCTGACCTTTACCCCAGCCTAGGCCAGGCAGGGCTGCAGGAAGATTGCTTTTTGGCAAAGAAAGCATGTTGAGGGGCGGTCAGCACAGTGAGTCCATTTTATAGAATTATTCTCTTAACCTTGTGTTCCCACCATTCTCATCTATCTGTCCCCTTACAAAATGATGGCCACTGTGAAAGGAGCCTTCCTCAAATGTTTGCTCAGTCCCTGGGTTCAGAAGATGCAAGGTGCCTTGAAATCTAAGGTTGGGCGGTGGGTGCTGATGATTCAACTTCAACAAGGTTTCTGTGTAATTATACAATGTTCAAGTTTTATGGCCATTTGCTACACTGTCATTCCCTTCTTACCAGATACTCTGTTCAAGGACCTTCCTGCTCCTCCATGACTCCACTGATTCATCCTTTCTCGTGACTTTTATTCCATCATTTCTTTTATTCTTCAACCCCTAGAAATTTCTACAAGCCTTTCACCATTTCCAAATTCCAAATTCTCAAATGTACCTTTCGACTCTGTATGGTTACTGGCTTTTAAAATGTAAAAGCCTGCACATGAATTTATTTTCTAATTTAGAATTAATGGATAAATGCTCTATTATCTTTTTAGATATTCTATTTGTGCATTATAGTTATACATAAGATTGGGGTTCATTTTGACATAATTATACCAGCATAGAATATAATTTACCTCAATTCAATCTTTGATTATATTCTATCACTAATATCATTATGAAAATGAAAATGTATTTTCAACATTTTTCAAGTGTCTCAATAAATTCAGTGAAAATGTCTCAATTTAAGAAAACATACATTTTATTTCAGGGAAAGAATCAAAGATTGTCTTCCTTCATGCAAAATAGCAGTCTGTTGCTGCTAGAAACAGACTTTATAGTGCTCTTTGTGGGAAAAATGACTTGTTTTCTATTTAGACCACTGCTTCTCAATCTGTCTGCTCAGAGCAAGCACCTGGGGAGCTTTAAAAACACTGATGCCTAAGTCTCACCCTCAGATTGATTTAATTAATCTGGACTAGGGTCAGGATTTTTGAGTTTTTGTAAGCTCTAATGAAAAGCCAAGCTATAAGCCAATGGTCTAATCCCTTTTTATACAACTCTCTTGAATTATGGAGAAATAGAGCTGTTCATCTCATAACCTATGTAGCCTGTATTTTAAGACAAATTCTACCCTATCATATGGCTATTCTTGCTTTGATTGGATAATGCAAATAGCAATTTTTCAATGTCTCATTGACTTCTAACAGCAGATCGATAAATGCTTGAGGGCATCAGATTTATCTTAAGAAATACATAAATGCTTCAGTATTTTTTTTCCTCTATGGAACAGAAGGAAGGCAAAAGATAACTCAGCTAACCCATCCAGATTGTTCTCCAGAAAGGTTTAATTTATGCTTATGCAGCAGAAAAATTGCTGGCAGATGGAACCCCTTACATACAGAACAAGAATGCTACCACTAGCTATTTATGAAACACCTATTTTAAAAATTAACTTTCAAGTTCAAATAAACTCAGTGGGAAAATGATTTTTAGCAGTCTAATTTAAATCTCCTTAAGACAGTCCTGGTTCTAAATTTCAAATTTGTTCCTCCAACAGTCTCTGTAGGATATTCAGTAACAGAATTCCTTATAATCATAGATCTTAAAATTATATATCTTTTGACCCTAACATAATATCACTCTTCCAATATTTGGTCTCCAGATTGGCAACATCAGAATCTACCAGAAATTTTTTAGAATTTTGTATATTCAATACTGCCTCTAAGTACTAAGTTAGAAACTGTGGATGCAGAGTCCAGCAATCTATGTTTTAATAAACTCCTTATTCAGATTCATAATAAAGTTTGAGAATCGATGATATAGAAGATATAGGCATTTACATTTGTGCTCTGGCCCCAGAGAACTTTTAAGCTTGTTACTGCCTCTACACCTAAATTCAAATAAACTTGGAAAGAAAACCCTTAAAGTGGCCAGGGCCATAATATTCTTCAACCTCAGGTTTTTGCTTCTCATTCCCGTTACAAGTAAACAGGCAAAGCCATGCTTCAGCTTTTCTTTTTTCTCAATTTACAGTAGTGTTGTTTTGATATAAACATCTACATAGAATTCTTTTAAAAAAAATTACTGTGGCAGAAAAGAAGAGATTCCTGATAGCCTGCTCCTTCTGGGACTTTGTGTCAGTTTTTCTATCAACAATACTTTCCACTTTATTTTTATTTATTTATTTGTTTGTTTACTTATTTATTCATTTATTTTTACTCTCTACTTTATATTCCAAATGTATTACCTTTCCTTTCTCCTAAGAAATACCTCAAGGGAAGTTAAATGCTGAAATCTGGTGATTAGGTTTCCCATTCTTTCCACTCACATTTTTTTTCTTTATCTTCTGCTTCATGCATCTCATACCACCTCCTTGCTACCTGAGATTTTTCATATAATTGACTTCCTGTTCCTTTTCCTAACAAGAAGTTTCTCTTATCTTCCCAGGATTCTCTCTTAGAGACAACCTCTTTTATGCATGCACAGAAAATACCTTTACCTTAGTTAGTCCAGATTTCTTAGAAAACAGCTTGCAGCAAAGCTTACATTCTAATGTTTAACTGAGGGTAGAGTGGAAGTCAGTGTGAAACATCATGGAAGTAAGATGTGACAGAAGGGAGGAACTGAGACAAAATAGAAAACTTATACAAAAGGAAAAAATGAAACACACTGTTTTATCACACTGAACACAGCTTCATAAGAAAAGGTAGGTATTTGCTTGATCACAGGGTCCAGCCCCTGGGAGTTATATGGAGACACTGCACCTCAAAAGAGTATGAAGATAGAAGAAAATGAGCAGAATTTATCAAATTGAACCTTCTTGCTTATTGCATCATTCTGGTCCAAGGTTGCTCCATAGAACATTAACATCTGAAATCTCCAGGTTGTGTTACTGAGCTTCTCTAGCTTCTCTAGACTCCCCTATTAATGATGCAGGACATCATCTAAATGAGGAAGGGGTGTGAGTAGCAATAACTTCCATGGGTTACAGGACTTTGGTGTCTGAGCTGTGGTGAGTTCACATGGAGGCTTGGGGTCACCCTGGGAGGCCAAAAGAGCTGAAGTGTTAGGAAATATATCTGTGAAAGTCACAGATGAGGTATCTAGGTCCAAGAGAGTTTGGAGAAGTACATAAACTTGGTTAGTCAATTGTACCCTTCTAATCTACTTGTGCAATTTGCACAGCATTCTTTAGTAGCTACTCAGCCATGAATGGGTGAGCACGGGAGGACAGTGAAGGGTGACAGAAAACCACAGGGAGCCTTCTCTGACAGATAAACACCTGGAAGATGTGGGCTTGATATGTTAAAACCTCTTCCAGCCATAGTTTCTCCTTAAGAAAAAGCTGCTTGGAAATCATGTCACACCCTACCAAGTAGCCTGAACCCTTCCTTATCACGAAACTATTTCACCCCCAATCACCCTGATA
This sequence comes from Glaucomys volans, assembly GCA_020662805.1. Taxonomy (NCBI): domain Eukaryota; kingdom Metazoa; phylum Chordata; class Mammalia; order Rodentia; family Sciuridae; genus Glaucomys; species Glaucomys volans. The sequence goes on from JAJEJO010002653.1 coordinate 102,740, forward strand.
ACCAAAATATCAAGACCCTCACAAAGAAACTTGATGAGATTGATTCAAAGGGTAATAAACTGATTAAAGGGGGCAAAAATTTAGACAAAAACAGGGGAACTCAGTTTCCTTAAACATTCCAACTCTGAGCACCATTCCATTCTCTTCTGGAGGTGGTCCATGCAATTCCTATGCTTTCAGTCAAAAGTCAGAAAGTAGACTTGGGCAGGACTCTGGAAACTTCCCGGGGACTCCCAATTAAACTGGAAGACAGGAGGAACACACCATCCCTCTCCTCTGTGAGAAGATTCACTCTTTCCCTTGAGAATGTCCCCTTTCCCCTTTCCTATCCTTTCTAATAAACTCATGCCTGTAACTCTGAGTGACATGTCTAAAATCTTTCTGATCTCATTGCAAGAATTGGGATGAAGGGTAGGAGGTGGGGGTATCATGAACTTCAGTTTCTGGGAAGGTCCCAGCCCTGTAAAAATTTGAAGGTGACAATCCAATCCTTGACAACTATTACCTCTTATAAAGTTCTAAATAATTTTATGACTGCTCTTTTACCTGATTTGGAAGGTGAAATATATCCACCACCTTCTGTTTTATCAGAACTCCAGATCTCCATCATCATGAACAAGTACTTAGTCTCTTGTTTGAATGCGAGTGTGAATCAAAACAATTCCTGAGGGATCTAAGCCCTTTTTATAGGTACTCACAGAGTTTTTCAAGGTCTACAGACAATGAGAGTAAGAGAATTCTTTCTTT
>JAJEJO010002653.1:103586-295206 GCA_020662805.1 Glaucomys volans
CACCTCAATGCAGGATGAGCTCATCTGGGGATTCTTTTTTGAACTGGGGCTTGAACTCAGGGGCACTCAGGTCACTGAGCCACATCCCCAGCCCTATTTTGTATTTTCTTATTTAGAGACAGGGTCTCACTGAGTTGCTTTGGGGCCTCGCTAAGTTGCTGAGGCTGATCCTCCTGCCTCAGCCTCCCAAGTCGCTTGGATTACAGGCCTGCGCCACTGCTCCCAGCGAGAATTCTTGATATACCAAAGCCAACTGATGACTGAATGGGACTAGCCTAAAGTTATCTTCTAGTATTCTTTCCATTAAAGCACCTCGCTGCATTTAAAAGCAGAGAAAATGAATCAAATCTGGAAGGCCCCATTTCACAAAACCAGCTAGTTGGGTAAGGACAGTATTCAGATTTCAATATAACATACTATTCAATACCTCCTCAGATTATTGCCAAGGAAGATTTCAATGATGTCAGGAAACATACAACTATGTAAAAATGAGTGTTCTTACATCTTTGTTGAAGAATCGGCAGTTTCTCTTTGTGTCTAATATAAATGGAGAGCAAAAAAACATGTAAATAAGGAAGATGAAGGAAGCTGGTCTATATTTTTCATTTGGAAAAGCAATTGTATAGATCTTTATCAGTGCTTCATAAAGTGTTCAGTGTTTACTCATTTAAATTCATAATAAACTTATGAAGTAAGTTCCATTATCATCCTCTTTTTACAGATAAGAAAACTGTGTGACCCTGAACAATTGAGTTAATGTTTTTATGTCTCAGTTTTGTTATCTAAAGTCGTTAACTACATAGCAGTGAAGCAATAAAATGTCCTTATTCTTTGGAAATTCTGTCAGGAAGAAAACAGTAGGAAATATTTCATTTTTATTTTCATAGAACATACTGGGTATTGCAATTAAAAAGTTTCAGCCAGGCACAGTGGCTTACAGCACCTGTAATCCTAGCCACTTGGGAGGCTGAGGCAGTAGGATCACAAATCTGAGGCCAGCTTCAGCAACTTAGCGAGGTGCTAAGTAACTTGTCATGACCTTATCTTAAAACAAAAATAAAAAGGGCTGGGGATATGGCTCAGTGGTAAAGTACCTCAGTACACACACACAAAAAAAAATGTTTTAAAATTAGGGCTGGGGCTGTTGCTCAGTGGTAGAGTGCTTGCCCAGCAAGTGTGAAGCCCAGGGTTGGATCCCCAGCACTGCCCCTACGAAAGTTTCAAAATTATCACAAATCAGAAAAAAATCCCTGCCAGAATTTACCTTTTATAAGATGCATAAATGATAAAGGAGGATTTGTGCCCCTGTCATGACATGATTAACTGTTCTCCATTCATAAAACAATGCTAAAGTAAAACTTGTGTTTTAGTAACTGAAATATTAGCAAATCTGTTGTAAAAAAAAGTATGTAATTCCAAAAATAAGTTCTTGAACTACAGAGAAAAATAAGCTTACAGATAATGAAAATGATACATATTTGCAGGAATAAGAATAAAGTGTTTTATGAGTTGAACTTGTTGATATCACCACTGAGATTCATTTCTTGGAGAAAAGCTAAAATCTATTTTCTCCAAAGCTCTAACTCTGGTAGAAAATCAAGTTATAGAGACAATAATGATAATGTTGGGAAAATATCTCATCTGAAAGACTCAGTGGGAAAGAAAACCATCCCTCTGGCTGTTGGCAGATTGTGTTAAGCAGCGGACCATGATATAGAAAAACCACCTTCTACCATGCACTAAGTATGCAGCTCAGAAACTGCCACACACTGAAATTCCCAGTGAGCCCAAGAGATATTAGTGGGAAACTTAATGAGCAGCAAATTTCCTAAATACATATGTGTCTGTCATACTGTGTAGAAATACTAGTACATTCTGCAAAAGGTTGTATCTGGCCTCCAACTCTATTCCATATGATATTTTCCCCAGGAAAATGCTATTGGCTTGCTTGGTGGCCTTCCAAGAGAGGCTATCAAAGATTTCTGAATCAGTGGTCTATATTGTTCTAGGTGGGAATTAGAAGTTTTTGTGCCCTCACTCACCTCTTAACTGATGATCTTGGTACCCGTTATGGTTTAGATATGTGGTGTCCCCCCAAAAGCTTCTGTATAAGGCAATGCCTGAGAGTTTAGAGGTGAAATGATTGGGTTATGGTAGTCTTAACCCAAGCAATGAATGAATCCCCTGATTGGGATTAACTGAGTGGTAACTAAAGGCTGGTAGGGTGTGGCTGGAGGAGGTGGATCCTTGGGGGCATGCCTTTGGAGTATATATTTTGTTCTTGTTCAAAGGTTTCAATCTCTCTCTCTCTCTCTCTCTCTCTCTCTCTCTCTCTCTCTCTGCTTCTTGGTGTAAAGTCTTGAGCAGCTTCACTCTGCCACACTCGTCTTCCATGATATTCTGCCTGGTCTCAGACTCTGAGGAATGGAGCTGGCTGTCTACGGACTGAGACCTCTAAAACTATGAGCCCCCAGATAAACTTTTCCTCCTTGTTCTTGTCAGGTCTTTTGGTCATAGTGGCCATAAAGCTGAATAAAACAGTACCCTACCACTTTGCTCTTGTCATTTCTCTCAATGTGCTAAAGTCAGCTTACTGCATACTCCCTTACTCTGACAGTGCTTTGTTTGATGCTAATTCAGTGTCTATAATGGGCAGGACAAAACACCCCAAGAGGTTAGTAACCTCAAGAAGCAACTGTCAACCAATGAATGACAGCTAGGCCATAGGTCCCTAGTGGGATGGAGCACTAATTGCTCTCAGTAATGAGGACTACCTTATTAACATAACCTTCTTGGCCTCCTCCCGTGAGGAGAGATGGCCTCCTCATCTTACTTCCCTACCACCTAAATGGTAGCTTTCCCTTGGTGTTTTGGGCATTGTGACTTCTAAGAGAAGATGAAACTAATTAGATGTCCTCTCAAGGGAATTTAAGAAGTTCCCAAGTGTGATTCTTCAAGCCATTAATGCCATTCTATTCCGTTTCTACAATTTTGTTTCCCCTATGAAATCATTCCTCAGTGGCAGGGAAGAATGGCTCCCCTATGGTATAGCACATGTGATTTTAGGTAAAGAGAGGGAAGGGGAAGATATCATTTACAAAGGCTCCTCATAGAAAAGCCCTAATTAATTAAGCAATGACATCTGACTGGCCTCCTCTGTGTGCTCTGCATGGGATGCCATGAGGAATAGCACTTCAAGAAGATATAATCCACAGGATATACCCTGCCCACAGCACTCCATTGCTGTTAGGAAATGGCATTCCTAAATAAAATTAAAGGAAAATGCCAGAACCTTTTTATTTCCCGGGCATTATTAATGTGAGCTCGATAATTACTGACAGGCAGTCAGAATATTGTTTATGTTTTTTGCTCTCTGGGCATTTCCTAATTATGAATAATAATTCCATTAATCATGCACTTGAAGCAAGCAAATTATCCAGCAGAGCATCACAATTAGTTGTATCAAAGAGCTTTTCCAAGAAGCCTCCATTTGGCTTTTTTTTTTTTTACTCTTCCCCACTTGAAGCTCCCCTCAGTTACCTTCAGGAGATCAGGAGTGAATAATTTGGCTCCTAGCACTGAAAAGAATCTACTAGTAGATATGCCTTTGTGAATAGATCAACATCCTTTGAAAGAACTGGATGTTGTTCATTATTTGAGTTTTATGTCAGCATTCTGACTTGACAGATATACTCTATAAATGACCAACAGGGAATGCTGACAGTGAGCATTTTCTCCCTTTTCTAAAGTTTGCAAAGGACAGGCCCTTCCTTAGCAGCTGCTTTGGGTTCCTGACATTCATGCTTCATACCAGCTACCAGCTGGACCTCCCTGATGTATTTAGAAATCCTGATCCTGGAAATAAGCATCTCACTATCAAAATTACCCTCAATCCACTGAGCAAAAGAAAGTTATTAAATTTACAAAGACAGGCTTCTCAACCTTCATATATTTGTAAACAATTCTTTTCTTTTTTTGTACCAGGGATTGAACCCAGGGGCACTTCATCACTGAACCACATTACAGCTCTTTCTGATTTTTTATTTTGAGATAGGATCTCACTAAGTTGCTGAGGATGGCCTTGAACTTGTCATCTTCCTGCTTTAGCCTCCCAAATAGCTGGGATTACAGGCATACACCAACATCCCTGGAAACAATTATTTTCTTTAATTTCTTTCCTTCCTTCCTTCCCTCTTAAATTTTTGTTGGCATATTGTGAAAGTTATCAGTATCAATATGGAGTCATTAATTTCAAACCCTAACAAAATGAAGGTAGAAGGCCATGGAGGAGATGCTCTTAGAGGAGGGGTTCTTGCATACATATGCCTATAAGAACTATCCAAATAATTCCTCAGATTTTCAATACACCAGATAACTGCTTTAATAAGGACACTTGCTTAATAATGACTGTCTCCACAATGAGCTCATGCCAACTTCTACAACAAGCCCTTTTAACCAATGCTCTTTGATTCCAGATAGCTTACACGGATGCCTTATTTTTCAAAGCCTCTCCTTTGCCCCAACCCCTTTGAATGCACCTGTGGTCTGCCATGGTAGGCATGTCCAGGATTGCAATCCCCTACTATTCTCAAGGAAAGTCTTTGCTATCGAGAGCCAGTCTCTACATTGCTCATTTCCTTGACTCCCTTAGTCTGTAATACATCTTGCTCCCAATTATTGCTGTTGTGGTGAACGGGAAGATATCTTTCTGGAGATGTCACTGGAAACACACGTCCCAGAAAATGGTTGTCTAATACATTTTTTCACATGTAGTATTTCTTCTTCTTTAATATTGTTTTATTTGTATTGTTTGTTGCAACTATGGATTTTAATCCTTCTTTCATAAAGGAGAAAATAAACAAATGCATTGGTTTCAAAATCTGTCAGAACTACCAGCAAGACCAAGTAACATAAAAGCTGTTTATATTGGTATGAAGTGAGGGCAAGATGATAAACCATTCTTTAATTATTCATTCTATTAAACATGACATTTACTTTGGCTCACTTGGGCAGCAGGTATTTTTCTACATTCTGTACTTTTTGATGCGGGGTGAAAAGGTAATGGGAAGATATAAGAATAAAGGTGGTTCCCTTTGTTAGGGAATTCACACATCACATGACCAAAAGGAAGCTGGGATGTGACCCAGAATCTAGTCAAGTAGCACAATGACTGAAGTTCTAAGTGAACTGTATTGGCTTTTATGAACACCTGAACATCCTGGATATTCAAATGTTATTTGGCTGCATAGGAGTGGCTAAAGTATATTGAATGAGGCCCCAAAAAACACTTATAAAGCCTGTAAGATTGACAAAATAGTTAGAGGCACAGAAATTGAATGCATAATCAGTTGTGGGACCTGGGGTATGTACAGCTTAGATCTTTTTTCAAAAAAAAAAACTTGCTGTTCAATGGAAGGGGTGCAGTTGATGGACAGCTTCCAGCAGTGTCACCTTCAGGATCCATGACAGCCTGCAGCTTGATGCCCCTGGACAATGACTGCGAAATAGTGGGATTATTAAGTCCTGACTATTTGAGCCCAAATCAGGGGGCCTCCAACAAGCAAACTTAGTTCCTCATTTCCTTCTGGGTTAGCTGTGAGTCAGATTGAGATTGGCATCACAGCCTGAGGCTCACTGTTCAATCCTGTTTTCTTCCCTGTTACCTTTTCAGGAATTACCCTACAGTAAACTTGTGCTCATAACTCTATTTTCGAAAGGACCCATCCTGACTCCCAGACAGCAGTAACTAATTATTGCTAGTGTTGTTGTTGTTTTGGTACCAGGGATTGAACCCGGGGGTATTTAACCACTGAGCCACATCCCCAGCTCTTTTCATTTTCTATTTTGAGACAGGGTCTTTTTAAGTTGCTTAGGGCTTTGCTAAGTTGTTGAGGCTGGCTTTGAACTTGCGATCTTCCTGCCTCAGCCTCCTGAGCTGCTGAGATTACAGGCATGTGCCACCATTCTCAGTTAGCAGTAATTAATTTTAAGAAAAGTAGAAATGAAGCTGGGCGTGGTGGTGCACGCCTGTAATCCCAGCACTTGGGAGGCTGAGGCAGGAGGATCACGAGTTCAAAGCTGGCCTCAGCAACTTAGCGAGGCCCTAAGCAACTCAGTGAGACCCTGTCCCTAAATAAAATACAAAATAGGGCTGGGGATGTGGCTCAGTGGTTGAGTAGCCCTGAGTTCAATCCCCGGTTCCAAAAAAAAAGAAAAGTAGAAATGATTTAAATCAAGGCCAGAGGTTTTTTAAATGTCCTCAAAATTCTTTACTCCTAATACATTTTATTTCCTTAGGAAAAGAAATTGTGTTCCTTTGGGCAAATCACTAAGCCAGTGTAAATGTCTTTTGGGGGAGTCTCAATTGGCAGTCATATAACAAGGAGGAGCTTTGGAAAGGGATGCCACAAGTGTAAGCAGCTGTGGTGTGCCTTGTCTCTGGAGAAATTAAAATTAAAAACAAAGACAATTAAAGGTTTGTATTCTTTCTATCCTCACCATGTGCCCAGTAATGTTAGTGACAAAACAGTTTTCCTTCTCAGGGAGAATGTTCCCATGCCCCAGATCCTCTGCAGCAAACTGGTTAGATAGTAAATGTGAAATGGTCTTTCTTTGACCTGCTTGTAACCATGAAAGTTCACCTTATCCTTTTTTTGGTACTTTAATATGATATTGAGTAATTCATTTAGGATTTTAAATTTTGTCTATTTCTGTTTAAAACTCTAACATTATAAATATTATCTTAAATATCTTACAGTAACCACAGGATTTATGTCTAAAGATGACTGGAGTGCTTGATGTTATGGTCTGTTCCTTTTCTCCTCCTCCCTTCAATTAGTTTTGTGTGAGTGTATGTGCATGCGTGTGTGTTGGTGGTGTGTCTGAGTCTGGAATATTCCCTATACCTCCCTGTCACACATATAGTTCCTTCAGGTTTGGGGACAGAAGGAGAGTCAGGTGTGGAGATGCTCTTATATAACCGCAGCCTTTAAGAAAAAGGTGTCCCACTCTGACTTACTCTAATTTTGCCTGTTATAGGAGGTGTTGGTGATACTCAGGATAAGCTTTTCCCTGAATTGCTCCATCACCAAGGACTCCTGCAAAGCAGGAATGAAGTATCATTTTTCTGGTCCTCTGCCAATACTCCATATTCTCAATCTCTTCTCTGGATAGAGTATTCCAAGGTTTGGCCAGTCAGTGGTTTGGGAAATCCTGGAGCCCTTCTTGGAGACATGGGAACTGATGCTGTTCCTTTTCCAAGGACTGTGGAAAGCTGGAATTGGATGATGCTACCTTCATATTTTTGCTAGCTGTATTCTACCATGATTGCTTAAAGTCTTGCTGGTCTCAACCTCTGCAGGAGAATTCCCACTTTTATCACTAGATCAGAAATTGTCATCAGCCTTTCTATTCATGATGTCATCAAACTTCAGAGATTGCCTGTCAAACTATACCCCTCCCAAGCCTTTTAATAACTCTTCTTGGGCTGTGGCACCAGGTCATCCAGATGAACAAGTATGAATGGAGATCTCAGTGGGGTCTTCCTGCAGACTCAGCCAAAACATATGTATTACTATCACTCTCACCACTTGAATTTAGGAGGAATTTGGAAAGAGAAGGAAGGAAATTTTATTTGGGAACCCTGTGTGCTCCCCAAATCTTTCGAGCATGACTCTCTTTTCTCCTGATTTTAGATCTCTGCCAATTCTGGTATGGGAGTGTGTGTGATGATAGTCTGATGATTCAGTTGCCTCTAAACTTCTTCAAGAAGATGGTGTTCACACAAAAGACCTCATGGGATTAAACAGCTTCCTAGGATTTTGTTGTTGTTGTCGTTGTTTATCAATTGTGTTTTAGTCAGTTTTTTGCTGCTGTGTTTAAATGACCTGACCAGTACAACTGTAAAGGAGGAAGAGATCATTTGAGTGCTCATGGTTTTAGACAGTCAACTCCATTCCTCGAGGCTCCAGGTGAGACAGGAACAATATGGCAGAAGAGTATGGCAGAGGGAAGCGACTTACATGATGTCCAGGAAGCAAAGAGAGAGAGAGAGACTCCCCTGGCCAGATACAAATATATACCAAAGCCATGCCCCAATTCCCACCTCCTCCAGTCACACCCTACCACCAGTTAATCCACTTAGCTAGTCCCTATGAGGAGATTAATTCACTGATTGGGTTAAGACTCTCACAACGAATCATTCCTCCTCTGAACCTTCTTGCATTGTCTCACACATGAGCTTTTGGGGGACACCTCACATCCAAACCATAGCAAATTGTTTTTCTTTGTAGTTAAGCCTGGACTAACAGGAAAAATCCCACTCATACCCTAAATAATCTCTAAAAGTTTATTTCATTTTCAATAATGCATGAATTGGGGATCTCTTACCAAAACCAGGATTAGATCACTTTTTTTATGTAAAACTCATTTATTCATTTATCAAGCACTTATCAAGTCCTAGTGATGACTTTATGACTCATCTCTACATTATTTGTTTACATATGTCTCTCCTACATTATACCATGAAAATCTCAATGGAAGCAGAATTGTATTTATATTATTCTTATGTCCCTACTATGCAATGGACCCCCAATAAATCTTGTTTGAAAGAAGATGTTTTCAATGTAAATTGCAGGTAACTGACTGTCAGAGTGATTTGCAGATAGAAAAGTATTAATGAATAAACCAATGTTTATTATTCCCTTCCTCTGAGTCTGGCGTTATGCCCTGATTCTACAAGATCAAGGGGAAGCAGAAGACCAAGTTCTTGACCTAATGAAGCACAAACTCTAACTGGGAAAGCAAAATGAAACTAAGGAAGATACAAATGTGTCTTAACACACAAGCTGTAGAATATTTCCTAAGAAACATATGAGCAGGAGTAAAGAAAATACACTTCCAGCCACATGTTCTTACAACTATTATAATATAATAAAATGTGAAAACATTATTCTTTCACTGAAAACAAAAGAGTAAGCATTTATAGCCAAGTATTATAACTATAAATTACATATATTATTAATATATAAAGCAATATATATTAACATACTATTATATATAACTGAGTATTTATATCAAAATTAATTATGAGTTGGTGCATCTCAGTGAGTCACTAGAATTTGTTATTCAGGTCCAGAGTCTCTGAAGCCAATGCATACCTCATTTCCTTGGGTAAGTTAATGTTCTCTATATCTCAGCTTTCTCATATGTAAACTGGGGATAATACAGTTTTCCTCATAGATTCATTGTGAACATGAAATAAGTATATACAAGTAAAGAATTTGGTTTTTCACAAATCTATTGTCACTGTCTGCTATCCTCAATACCAAGTATATCACACTGAAGTTGTGAAAACACTAATGCAGAATTTGTGATAATCTTAAACAACTAATAATCAGTCACTGGCACTAGTCAAACACAGTGAAAATTTGTGACGGGTAATCTTGAAGTATGATGATTCTGGGGATGCTACTATGGATGAATCTGAGTGATCATCTCTTCTTTCTGGAATTATTGAGACTTGTCGATAACTTTTAAAAATAATAAATGTAAATGAATCTTGTTTTTAATTGCTTGGCATTACATGCCTATAGATTATATCTCTTTCAAGCTAGAGTCACATACAGACTCAGTTACAGGGATTTTAAGTTTTGTTCCTATAGCAGCTGTACAAAAGAATGTAATGTAACTTCCTTTCCAGATCATACCCCTAAGCGCTATCACTTGAGGAACAAATGTGTATTTAGGCATGCTGCTAACTAGAGGAAGATCCCCAAAGAAGTAACTTGTGCTAGCTCCTCAGAGTCCCTCAATTAGATGGGACCTTGGAAATATCAGAATTTTCTGGGAAATATAGAGTATTCTGGGTGGGAGAGGAAGTCAGGTTGCAAAAAAGAAAACTGGTCTATATAAGTGTTATCAGCTAATTTTCTAGTTTTTCAGATAAAGCAATCTGAATTTCCAAGACAATAGAAAGTTCTTTTTTTTATTAGTTCTTTTTAATTATACATGACAGTAGAACCCATTTTAATATAATTATACAACAGGGAATATATCTTTTTTTTCACAATGTAGATTCACATGATTCATATAATCTTACATATACATAGGGTAATACTGTCTGTCTCAGTCTACTATTTTTCCTTTCCCCACCCCCTCCCGTCCCATTTTCCTCTACACCATCCATACTTCCTCCATTCTTTTCTTATCCTCACCCATAACACACCCCACCCCCCCACCCCCGTTGTGTATCAGCATCCACTTATCAGAGAAAACATTCAGCCTTTGGTTTTTTGGGCTTGGCTTATTTAACTTAGCATGATATTCTCCAACTGCATCCATTTACCTGCAAATGCCATAGTTTTATTCTTCTTTATGGCTGAGTAATTGTGTATATATACCACAGTTTCTTTATCCATTCTTCAATTGAAGGGCGTCTAGGTTGGTTCCACAATCAAGCTATTGTGAATTGAGTAGCTATGAAAGTAGATGTGGCTGCATCCCTATACTTTGCTGTTTTTAAGACCTTTGGGTATAAACCGAGGAGTAGGATAGCTGGGTCAAATGGTGGGTCCATTCCAAGTTTTTTGAGGAATCTCCATACTGCTTTCCAGAGTGGTTGCACCAATTTGCAACTCCACCAGCAATGTATGAGTGTGCCTTTTTCCCCCACAGCTATGTCAGCACCTATTATTATTTGTATTCTTGATTAATAACCTTCTAATTGGAGTAAGATGAAATCTTAGAGTTGTTTTAATTTGCATTTCTCTATTTACTAGAGATGTTCGACACTTTTTCATATATTTATTGATTGCCTGTTCATCCTCTTCTGTAAAGTGTCCAGATCCTTGACCCATTTATTGATTGGGTTCTCTCTATTTTTGGTGTAAAGATTTGTAAGTTCTTTATAAATTTTGGAGATTAGTGCTCTATCTGAAGTGTATGTGGCAAAGATTTTCTCCCACTCTGTAGGCTCTCTCTTCACATTATTGATTGTATCCTTTGCTGAGAAAAAGCTTTTTAGTTTGAGTCCATCCCATTTATTGGAATGGACCCACCTTTTTACCCAATTATCCCACTCCTTGATTTATACCCAAAGGACTTAAAATTAGCATACTATAGTAACACAGCCACATCAATGTCTATAGCAGATCAATTCACAATAGCCAGACTGTGGAACCAACCTAGATGCCCTTCAACAGATGAATGGATAAAAAAGCTGTGGTATATATATGCAATGGAATACTACTCAGCCATAAAGAAGAAGAATATTATAACATTTGCACATAAATGGATAGAATTGGAGATTATCATGCTAAGTGAAATAAGCCAATCCCCCCAAAAAACAAAAGCCAAATATTTTCCCTGATAAGTGGATGATGATATAGAATCTGGTTGCGGGGAGCAGTGAGAGAAAAATAGAGGAACTTTAGATTACTTAGAGGGAAATGAGAGGGGGAGGGGCGTGGGTATGAAAAATGGTGGAATGAGACAGACATCCTTACCCTATGCACATGTATGATTAACAAGAATGATATGAATGTACATCATGCACAACCATAGAAATGAAAATTTGTACCCCATATGTGTACAGTGAATCAAAATGAAGTCTTTAAAAAAACAAATAAATAAAAATTTAAAAACTAGAAAAAAACAAAAATGACTGGGAACATAAATCATATCTCAATAATGACCTTGAATGTGAATGGCCTAAACTCATCAATCAAAGGACATAGACTGGAAGATTGGATTAAAAACAAGATCCAACAATATGCTGTCTCTAAGAGACTCACCTCATGGGCAAAGATCCACAGACTGAAGGTGAAAAGATGAGAAAAAAAATATCACTCACATGGATCATGTAAACATGCAAGGGTTTCTGTCTCATATCAGATGAACTCAACTTCAAACTGAAGTTAATCAGAAGGGACAAAGGACGTTTCATACTGCTTAAGGTAATTATACATAAGCAAGACATAATAATCATAAATATTTATGTCCCAAATAATAGAGCATCTATGTACATCAAACAAACACTTCTCAATTTCAAGAATCAAATAGACCACAACATAATATTACTGGGTGACTTTAACACTGGATAGATCCTCCAAACAAAAACTAACCAAAGAAACTATAAAACTAAATACAATTAATAATTTAGATTTAACAGGCATATATAGAATATTTCATCCATCAATGAGCAAATACATTTTCTTTTCAGCAGCACACAGATCCTTCTAAAATAGACCATGTCTTATGCCACAAAGCAACTCTTAGCAAATACAAAGAAATAGATAGAATCTTTCATTCTATCAGAGCCCAGTGGAATAAAATTAACAACTATAGAATAAAAATAGAAGCTACTTTAACACCTGGAGACTAAATAATATGTTATAGAATGATTAATGGATAGCAGAAGAAATCAGAGATAAAAAAAAAAAAATAGAAGTGAAAGAGAATAGTGTGAGGGATCCAAGATGGCAGACTAGAGGGAGGCTGCGTTCCTTGTCTCTCCGTAACTCAGGATTCAAACAGAGGAAAATCTGTTTCTCTGTGAAGCAGTCTTTACTCCTCATTGATCCCCTGCTGTTTACCACATCTGTCTACCACGATCACCCACAGTCTGCCAGCATAGTGACTACATCTGAGTGCAGATTGCTCACTGACCGCCACCTATCATCCATCACTTGCCTGTTTGCCTACCTCTGGCCTGCCCATCGCCTGCCTTTCACCTACCCATTGCGAGCCTGCAGACCGTCAGTGGATCACCAGCTGCCTGCTGTTGCCTGGAAGTTCACCATCACAGTACCCGCAGGTTTGGTGACACGTGGCTGCCGCCATTTTGGGGAAAAAATGTCAGGAGCTGCAGGATTGCCAGCCTGACTGACAGCACCCTGCCTCCAGGACCCCCGGCTTGACTGACAGCACACCACCTCCAGGGGCCCAGCCTGACCAACTGCACCCCACAGACTCGGTGCCCACGCCCTGCGCTACATCTCCCCATCTGCCAACACGTTTGGAAGCCAGTGCAGCCATCTTGGATTATCCACAAAGGGGAAACTGTCATTGGGTGGGGCAAATCCCATCCTGAGATGCCCACTGGAGACTGGAAGCTCATTGTCAGGTACCTCTCATGCCTCAGGCTACTGAAGACTGGGAAGTTTGAATAGTATATGACGGTTATAGTGTAGTTTTTTTTTTTCTCCTTTGTGATAACTTTTAAATGACCTAATAGTACATCATAAAGCCTTAGATAAAGAAGAACAGATCAACACCAAAAGCAGTAGAAGACAGGAAATAATTACAATCAGAGCTGAATCAATGAAATTAAAACAAAAGGAACAATTCAAAAACAACAAAATGAAAAGTTGGTTCTTTGAAAAAGTAAATAAAATTGATAAACCCTAATCCATGCTAATGAAGACAAAGAGAAAACTCAAATTACCAATATTCATGATGAAAAATGAAATATCATGATGGACATGCTGAAATACAGAAGGTAATGAGAAACTATTTTGAAAATTATACTTCATTCAAATAGAAAATATCAAAAACATCAACAAATTTCTAGAGACACATGACATAACAAACTGAATCAGGTGGACATACACAATTTAATCAGATCACTTTCAAGCAAAGAAACAGAAGAATCCATCAAAAGCCTACCAATCAAGAAAAGCCCAGGACCAGATGGATTCTCAGCTGAGTTCTACAAGACCTTCAAATAAGAATTAACACCAATACTCTTCAAATTATTCCATGAAATAGAAAAGGAGGGAACCCTTTCAAACTCATTGTATGATGCTAACATCACCCTGATATCAAAACCAAACAAAGACACATTAAGGAAAGGAAACTTCAGACCAACATCCCTAATGAACACAGACACAAAAATTCTCAATAAATTCTAGCAAATCACATACAAAAACATTAAAAAGATAGTTCGCCATGATCAAGTGGGGTTCATCCCAGGGGTGCAAGATTGGTTCAACATACAGAAATCAATAAACATAATTCATCACATAATTCAAACATAATTCATCAATAGACTTAAAGACAAGAATCATATGATCATCTTAATGAAGCCAGAATTGACAGGCAGTTAGTGTAGAAATCAGGGAATCTGGTTAAATTGAGGAATGGAGTCTGGGAAGTTGGAGACGCCCCTGGGAGACTGGAATGTCAGTGCCTCCACAGCCCTTTGATCACCAAGGTTACCTCCTTAACTGCCCCTCCCCAAAGGCTGCAGGCAGGGAGTTGCTAATTAATGCCTCCTGTTGCCCTACCTGAATCTCCATGTGGCCCTTCCCCCTGCCATTTGCATCTCATCTTTTTGCTGTGTCACCACCACCATATGGGCAGGAAGGAGAGATAAGGATCAAAGGAAGGGGCAAAACAAAGAAGACCCTAACCTATAAAAGACTAGGGTGTGCTCATTTCTTGGGGATTCCAGAACATCAGCCATGGCCCCCCTTCTCCCACCCGGGAGATGTTTGTATTACTACTTTTAAATAAAGCCTGCTTAATATGCTTGCCTTGGCATGCTTCTCTGGGGTCATACTTCAACACTGGAGGAAGCAAAACTAGTCACCAGTATGCAACGGTATCATTAAGAGATGCAGAGAAAGCATTTAACATGAAAAAAACGAGGGAGAGTACAAACATACTTCAACATTATAAAAACTATATATGTAAACCCAAGACCAACATCATTCTAAATGGAGAAAAATTTAAAGCATTCCCTCTAAGAACTGGAACAAGGCAGGGATGCCCGCTTTCACCACTTCTATTCAACATAGTCCTTGAAACTCTAGCCAGAGCACTTAGACAAAATAGAGAAATTAAAGGGATATAATTAGGAAAAGAAGAACTCAAATTATCACTATTTGCTGACAATATGATTCTATATTTATAAAACCCAAAATCTCCACCAAGAGCTACTAAAACTCATAAAGGAATTCAGCAAAGTAGCAGGATATAAAATTCACACACATAAGCCAAATGCATTCCTATACATCAGTGATGAGTCCACTGAAAGAGAAATTAGGAAAACTACCCCATTCACAATAGCCTGAAAAAAAGAATATTTGGGGATCAATCTAACAAAAGAGGTGAAAGACCTCTACAATGAAAACTACCAGACCCTAAAGAGAGAAATTAAAGACCTTAGAAAATGGAAAGATCTTGCCGGGCATGGTGGCCTACACCTGTAATCCCAGCAGCTCGGGTGGCTGAGGCAGGAAGATCACAAGTTCAAAGCCAGCCTCAACAACTTAGTGAAGCCCTAAGTGACTCTGCAAGACCCTGTCTCTAAATAAAATATTAAAAGGAGCCTGGGATGTAACTCAATGGTTAAGCAACCCTGGGTTCAATCTCCGGTGCCAAAAAAAAAAAAGATGGAAAGATCTCCCATGTTCCTGGATAGGCAGAGTTAACATTGTCAGAATGGCCATATACCCAAAGCATTTTATAGATTTAATGCAATTCCTAATAAAATCCCAATGACATTCTTCATAGAAATAGAAATAGCAATGATGAAATTCATTTGGAAAAATAAAGAGTCCCAGAATATTCAAAGCAATCTTTAGCAAGAAAAGTGAACAGGAGGCATCACAATGCCAGACCTTAAATTATATCACCGAGCCATAATAACAAAATGGCATGTTATTGGCACCAAAACAGACACATTGACCAATGGTACAGAATAGAAGACACAGAGACAAACCCACATAAATACAGCTATATCATACTTGACAAAGGTGCCAAAAACATACATTGGAGAAAAGACAGCCTCTTCAACAAATGGAGCTAGGAAAACTGGAAATCCATTTGTAGCAAAATAAAATTAAACCCCTCTCTCTCACCCTGTGAAAAACTCAACTCAAAGTAGATCAAGGACTTAGGCACTAGAACAGTGAATCTAAGCCTAATAGAATAAAAAGTAGGCCCAAATTTACATCATGTCAGCTTAAGAACTGACTTCCTAAAAAAAAAAAAAAAAAAAAAAGAACTGACTTCCTTAACAAGACTCTTAAAGCATAAGAAGTAAAATCAAGAGTCAATAAATGGGATGGATTCAAACTAAAAAGCTTCTTCTCAACAACGGAAACAATCAAGAACACGAAGAGAGAACCTAAGAATGGGAGAAAGTCTTTACCACATGTACCTCATACAGAGCATTAATCTCCAGGGTATATAAAGAACTCAAAACACACACAAAAAATAACCCAATCAATAAATGGGCTAAGGAACTGAACAGGCACTTCACAGAAGAAGAAATGCACATCAATCAACAAATATATGAAAAAATGTTCATCATCTCTAGCCATTATAGAAATGCAAATCAAAATTACAGAGATTCCATCTCAATCTAGTCAGAATATCAATCATTAAGAATACAAGCAACGATAAATGTTGGTGAGGGTGTGGGGGAAAAGGCACACTCACATTGCTGGTGGGACTGCAAATTGGTGCAACCACTCTGAAAAGTAGTGTGGAGATTCCTCAGAAAACTAAGAATGGAACCACCATTTGACCCAGCTATCCCACTCCTCCGTTTATACCCAAAGGACTTAAAATCAGCATACTATATTGACATAGCTACATCAATATTTATAGAAGCTCAATTGACAATAGCTAAACTATGGAACCAACCTAGGTGCCCTTCAACAGATGACTGGATAAAGAAAATGTGGTATATATACACAATGAAATATTATTTAGCCTTAAAGAAGAATGAAATTATGGCATTTGCAGGTAAATGAATGGAGGTGGAGAATATCATGCTATGTGAAATAAGCCAATTCAAAGAACCAAAGGACAAATGTTCTCTCTGATGTGTGGATGCTAATTCATAATAAAGGGGAGTGTCTAGGGAAGAATAGAGGTACTTTGAGTTAGACAGAGGGAAGTGAAGGAGGGGAGGGGCTATGGGGGTAGGAAGGATTTTTGAATGAATCGGACTTTATTACCCTATGTTCATATATTACACTACCTGTGTAACTCTACATCATATACAATCAGAAGAATGAGAAGTTATACTCCATTTATGTATGATGTGTCAAAATGCATTTTACTATCACTATAACTAATTAGAACAAAAACAAATAAAAGGAGGAACCAGTGAAAATTTTCAGCCATCTTCCAGTAGCCTGAGACAATTAATATCCAAATATACATTCACATATACTTAAGAACACCCATGTATATGCACATTCTATTTATCTTAAGCATCAGAAATATTCTTTCACCTCCAAACACTGATTCATGCATGCCACAAATCTATTTACACTGTTTTTCGGCTTTGTACTCTAAAATCACAACTACAACAGACTCATCAAAGGGATTGGAAATTTTCACTTCTAAACTTAAGCACAACCATAGTCACATTGGTTGTGACTTTCCTCAATGAACACTAGCCCAAAGAAAGAGTATGTCTTTCTACTTCTTTTGATTACTCAACTGTTGACCCTGAAGGAATGATTTCTCCAAGTGGTCAGCCTAAAATGCCTCATTCTATGCACTGATGAAAAACATGGATAACTTAGCTGTTGAAGTAAATGATGTTTGCATTTATCACTACTACCCACCACCACCATTACCTATTATAAACATAAAATAGCATGAATAGTATATATAAAACATAGGAAGAATAATGAAGCAAACAGTAAGATCACTAGTCAATACAAACCTTTGTATGATTAGAGAAAGTTCTGCTTCAGACTGTGAGCCCAATTCAATCTTCTGATGTGTCTCATTCTAGGACACAGGTTGAAAGGGCTGTCTACCTTGGGCATATTCTTCTCATGGCAGACACCTAAATTTCCCTGAGGCAGGGTAGAAACACACAATGCCTCTTAAAACTTAGGTTTGAAACTGGAAAACTGTCACTTCCATCCATTTTTGTGAGTCAAAACTAGTGTCTGATGTCCTGTGCGTACTGTTTATAATTGCTCTTGGCAGGGCAATTCATGTTTGGAAAAAGTCTTCCTGGGTTTCTGTGTATAGGCACCTGTCTCTGACTTCACTGTGAGTTACTTGGTACCTACTTTCAGTGCTGGATGCAGAATTGTTTGACTTCTAGTTATGTTTCAGCTCCAGACATGAGGTAGTTTTCAAAGAACACATATTCCAGGAAGTGTTCTCTGAGCAATGTACCAGTAGTAGGATGATCCTGGTGATGGGTCTTACGTGGGGTGGAATGGATAGTCTTGTAGCTTTGACAGGGAGACTCACAGAATATTGAATTGATTATTAAAACCATAGTGACTTTTTTTTTACCCATACCATATGATGAGGTCTTTTTCTGTTATTGTTATAATTAGAAAACTTACACTGATGTTGGTTGTGGAAAAAAACAAAGTTGATCATCAACAAGTATACCCGTATTTTGTTGCCAGAGAGATACAGTGGTGCACATCCACAGTTTGCATGTCTACTTGACAGGGCTGTGATTCTTCCACAACTAATAAGTCCTCTGAAGCAGCACACAGATATCTACAGGAGCTGACTTTCCTTCACTCAGAAAAAAACTGACCTTGAGCATTGTCATCAGTTAGCAAAGTAATGATCCCATTTCCTGTCTAGACAAGCTATTTATTTGCTCTGTATAGACTAGGAAATAAAAATAAAAGTAAAAAGTGCCCTGAACCAAAAAGAGTTGAATTTTTGCTTGACAGAGGTGCTGTTTCAAGGCAGCCCTTCTTGTTTTGGTGGCCATACAAGGATGCCAATCCCTGTGGTTGAACAGTTGTGAGCCAATGTCTCCTGGGAAACATCTGGCTGAAGTTCATTTTCATTTGTATATCTTCCTCTCTATTGCCCCAGAATTTCTTACTTGTGTTTCTCCATAGCAATTGCAGAATGTTTTACTTCTGCTCATTGTGCCTGAAGAAAAATGTAACTTCCTCAACTTGGAAGCTCACATTCTGGGTTGCACATTCTGTAACCTAGACCAGGTCGTAAATCCTTGACTTTAGGCCATGAAGATCTCTATCCTCATAGCATCAAACCATATGCTCATAACTCCATAGAAGTTTGAGACTTCATTGACTTGTTACAATGTATTGTTTTTTTGTCTCTGACCTCTGAGGATTTTTGATACTAGTAGATATTATACATCACATAGAATTAGAAGTTGGGTCCTAGAATTTAAATTGCAGACATCCTGCAGTGCATTTTGAAAATATTCTGAGAACAGAAAGAGGAATTAGGTAGGTGTTTAAATAAGCAAGGGAAACCCAAATCTCAAATTTTCAGAATGAGATAGCAATTGATGCTACATTTAAATAACAAAGAAGACTATTCCCCACATCATGAGCTCCAGGCCTTGATTGGTGAAATAAACTGCTTTTATTGGAAAGGGTTTGAACCAAAGTCCAAAAAAAGTCTCTGAGATTCAAGAAAAAGTGACTCTGGAGTCTGTCTGTACAGAAAGCTTTCAAGATTTACTATGTAAACAATTCTAGTTTACTGTAAACTAAGAGAACACTGGTTATATTCCAGGTCATGTCTTTTTCACAAGTCAGGAGATGAGGCTCCAAAATGTGTGTGCACATCTCAAATCAACTTCAAGAGAAGGCCAAGTGAACAAGAGTCCTATGCTAGATTTCTGAGAAGAACGTCAGAATGTGCCTTGTACATTCTGCATATAATCTATATAATGGATTCTGGTGAACAATGAATTCAGTTAGGGGATGATTCCTAAATGAAGGCCAATTAAATGGAAGTCCTAGTCAGGATTCACAAGAGGAAAGTGCTTGAATGGGTCTGCCAGGAGTCAGTTCTCAGAGAAGCCTAAGAAAGAAAGAAGTCCTATGCTGGATTCCTAAGAGGAGCAAATAGTAAGTACCACTTTGTGTACACATAGGAATTATAGAAAAGACTGGAAATGGAATGGCAAAAGGGCATCCAATGCAAGATGGCTAAGATTACAGGCAGGAAGGAACCTGAATGTTTGCTCTCAGGAATCAGATTCAAGAAAAACCAATTGAAAGGAATTTTATGTAGGGTAAGTGGACATTGGGAAAAGCACTCAGGGCACTTGACTCAGAAAAAGTCAAGTGAAAAGGGCCCTAACTTAATTCCTAAGGAGTTAAGTATGGAAGGTGTTCTGCATGTGTACATTCACAGAATTAGCCCCAAGGGAAGGTTTGCTGAAAGTGAGTTCTAAACTTGATCCCTAAAAGGAAAAGGCAGGAAGGACTCCTGCATGCTTATATTCCAGAAGCAGCCCAGAGAGCACACCAAGTGAAAGGGATCCAATGCTGAATCCTTAAGAAGAAAGGGCAGTAGGGCTTTGCATTTGTGTACTCAAGGAACCGGTCTTCAGAAAAGACCAAGTGAATTGGATTGGAGTGAATTGGAATTTTACCCACAATTTCTAAATGGAAAAGGCAGGAAGAGCCTGCCTGTTTGCTGTTTGGGAGCGGGGGGGAACCTAAGAAAAGTCTAAGAGAGTTATTGCCTGGATACCTCAAAAGTAAGGAAGTGTCCTGTGTGTATGCACTCAGGCAATGAGCTTCAAGAGATAGTCAAGTGAAAAGGAAGCCTAAGAGGAAAAAGTGGGAAGGGAAAAGAGTAAGATGATAGGCTTTCTTAGATATATCTCTTATTAACTAGAGAAGAGAATCTGTCTTAATGTCACACAAAAGGAATGGAGTCCAAAATATATTAAAACAAACAGTCATAAACTGACAGAAGTGGGGCACAGTGGCACTCACCTGTAATCCCAGCAGCTTGGGAGACTGAGGCAGGAGGATCTCAGGTTCAAAGCCAGCCTCAGCAACTTAGCGAGGTCCTAAGCAACTCTGGGAGACCCTGTCTCTAAATAAACAATACAAAATAGGGCTGAGGATGTGGTTCAGTGGTTAAGCACCCCTGGGTTCAATCCCTGGTAGAAAGAAAAAAAGGAAGAAAGGAAGAAAGGAAGAAAGGAAGGAAGGAAGGGAGGGAGGGAGGGAGAGAGGGAAGGAAGAGAGAGAGAGAGAGAGAGAGAGAGAGAGAGAGAGGGAGAGGGGATGAGGGAGGGAGGAAAGAAGGAAGGGAGGAAGGAACCAATGGGATCCTAAGAATTTTACCCCATCTTCCCACTATGTTTGTGCAGGATAATTCTGCATCAAAACACTCAGGTTTACATATATATTTGTTCACATTTTTTAAGATTAATTTTCTATGATAATTCTTCATTCCCATTGCTTTAAAAATGGTCTGGCTCTATAAATGTATCACAAAGCCCATCCTTGTGTTTTTAATGCAGTTCCAATAAGACCTCTAGGTTTCAAAGTTGACTGCATTTCAACTCCTCTATACATGTAGGGTTTGGGGAGATTTTTTTTTTAACTCAAATGTTATTAAGTCCCTATTGGCAAAATGAACACAATAATGCAGTCTTCCTTATAGGATTGTTATAATGATTAAAGAGATAATCTATATAAAGGATTCTGGCAAACAATGAATGTTAAGTAAATGCTAAATGCTAGCAATGTTGATGAAGATGATTATGTCAGGAGTTGAGGACAGATCATGAAAGAGCTGGGAATTAAAACTAAAAGGTTTTGGCCGGGCGCGGTGGCGCATGCCTGTAATCCCAGCACCTGGGAGGCTGAGACAGGAGGATCGCGAGTTCAAAGCCAGCCTCAGCAACTTAGCGAGGCCCTGAGCAACTCAGTGAGACCCTGTCTCTAAATAAAATACAAAATAGGGCTGGGGATGTGGCTCAGTGGTGGAGTGCCCCTGGATTCAATCCCCAGTACTAAAAAAAAGAAACCAAAAAAAAAAAAAAACTAAAAGGTTTTATCTAGATATAATGTGCAAATGTTGCAGATAGAAATATTTACAGTTTCAAATCCAGTAGAAGATAGCCCCACGAACAAACAATAAGGTGTCAGAGAAAAGGAATCAAGACCTGGCCAATGAATGCCATAGATGTTGTCACTTCACTAGGATCAATATATAATACAGATCATTCTCAAGCAACATTGTGGGGCCTGGCATTTTCATAATCGACAATTAGTAATCGAATCTCACTTCCTATAATTTCCACTGAAGTTCATCACAGAGACCTGTTTGAAATGTATAATTTATAACAAAAAAGAACAATAAGAATTTTGCAACTTGCTGGAAGGGCATACAACGGTAGCTCTCTAATAATATTCAGATAACTAAGAGATCCACCATCTTTCTAGGCTCTTTTAGCTCTCTGTCAGTAATCCATTCCTTCGAAGATAAAAGTCCTGCCTTGATTAGTAGCAATCAAACACTGAGGTGTTTCAATCTTCCTACTCACTGAAAAATAGAAGTCCTTTCTGTGTAGACTGCAACTATTTGATCTGGGCTTCTTCTTAAAAGGATTCTGTGTACCAGACTTGGCCTTTAACTGTCCAAATTATTCTCTTCTCTGGCTTGCACACGTGAGTTTCCAGTCAGCTTCCGTCTCCATGCCAAATATCCTTCTGACTAACCTCATCTTTTCCCTTCCAACCATCTGATTACACATTCCACAAAAGTTCCACCTTGGCCTCTATTTCAGTTTCCTGTCCTCTCGTATTCTAAGTCTTAACTCTACCATCTCATCCAGTTTCATACTGAGAAATTATCAATATCCTTTCTGGAATATCACTCTGATTTCTACTCCTCTTTTAATACCTTTAGAACCAAGCTTTTTGTTATAAACATAAGACAGTAACATGTATCTCAGATTATGAAATACCCTAGCATCCCACAGTGAAGGAGAGGGAGACTATTATATGAGATAAAGGACATGGAGATTGCTATAGTTTATGTGGGATCCATGTATCAAAAAGCATGCTTAATTCTTGTTCCACTTAGTCTTAACTGAAATAGAGTTAAACCAAGAACAACTAAGAAGAAGTTATAAGGACACTTTACTAAAAGATCACAAAAGCCCAGTGCAGTGGTGTGTGCCTGTAATCCCAGCAGTTTGGGAGGCTGAGGCAGGAGGATCATGAGTTCAAAGCCAGCCTCAGCAATTTAGCAAGGCCCTAAGCAACTCAGCAAGACCCTGTCTTTAAATAAAATGTAAAAAAAGGGACTGGGGATATTTCTCAGTGGCTAAGTGCCCCTAGGTTCAATTCCTTGTACCAAAAGAAAAAAAGATCAAAAGATCACAATGCACAGACACACACACACACACACACACACACACACACACGCAGAATATTTCAGTATCTAGTATCATAAAATGATTTGACAGTACCTTATAATAGAAAGGTATTTAGATACTTGGAAGCCCAATAGCAGTATCATTCTTATAGGAAAGTGGCAATGATTCACTTATGATTTATAATTCTACATATAACATTCAGAATTCATTATCATGAAAAATATTTGTGTATGTATTCTTCCTTCTGAACTCAAAAGTTTTTCAATGCAGTCATTAGAAGTCTTAATACCCTTACTATTTTTTCTCTCTCTTCAACATCTGAATAACCTTGAACCATATAATTATTATGAAGCAAGGCAACAGCACTAAAACATCTCTCATAGCCTCCTTTTACAGGGAAATGACAAAATGGTAGGGCAAAACACTTTTGAGGTAGAAATTAAAGATGATTTTGCAATAAAAGTTATATTCGTTCTTAATTATTCTGACTTCTGCAAAGTCTCACTTGACATGTTTCCCCAGAGCTGAGAGAAGAATAGAATAAGATTTCCTAAACAGACATTTGTATATCAACTGCCACTGGGCTCTTTGCTTTTGACATTTATTAGAAGATTGAGATAACTGGGCTTCACAATGTGAATAAATGAACTCAAGGTGTTTTAGGTCAACTTGGCCAAATGACCATCATGATTCAATTCTTATGGTGTTTGATGATTTCCATCCCCATACCTATAAGTATCAAATATTCCCCTTGACTAGCAGTTGCCATGGTAACAATCTAATTTCACTCCAAGCACACTTCAACACATGATACACGATATATATAGTCTCTTCTTCCTCATGTGCAGCTCCTTGGAGGAATCTAACCTTTCAGCCAAGCCATGCACTAAAGACTAAGAAAGTTCCTCCTCACCCACAGTTGCTATTGTTGAGTCACTGATACTGTCACAGCTGGTGAAAATGTAGTTTTCTCACTTATTAAAAGGAGAAAGTCTTGAGACTTGATTTTAGATCACACTTCTGACTGATGGTGCCATATCTTTCTGTTGTGATTTAATTTTCTCTTTGAATGGAATATAAAATATGATTCTTTATTATCTCCACTACAAAACACCATTTCTCCTTGTTTTGAAAGGGAAAAAGAATAGTTTCTTGGACTAAGACTGATCAGGGAGAGCAAATGACTCTATGACAGTGCTGTGTCCACCAGCAGTGCTCTCTATTGCCGTTAAAACACATATCTGACAAGACATTCCAATTCTTGGTGTCTATTACAATGAAAGCTGGGTGAGATATGTGAAAGACAAAGCCACAGTTCCTTCCCTTTATAAAGTGAGTTTGTTGAATGTGGGAATTGTGCTAGGGCCCAAGAATAACAAAAGGAATCAGAAAGATCAGGAAAGGAATTGTCTCCTTTCTTGCTTGATCATCTCTAGTTAATTTGTAACCAAATGCAATGGGTTCACTCTTGTTGAGTACAAGTCAATAGACAGAACCAGGAGATAAAAAGATCTATTATAGCAAGTAAGGAGTGCACTGGAGATAATTCTCAAATCAGTGTCTCCGCAAAGAAAACAATGGGCAAACTTACACATTTTGGGAAACTTGTACCTATTCATATAGAAAAGACTCATCATCACAAGTAGAGGCTGGCACATTCCTGAATATGCTATTTGAGGTCATGCTGTGTGTGTTCAAAAATGGCAGTCAGTAATGCCTCCTGGGAGGACAATTGGTACTATAATGAACAAAGTTTACTCTAGGCCACCTGAAAAGAATGAGCTGGGATGAGTTAGTGATTTTGACTGTTCTTGATTAGTTTATTTGGAAGACCTTCTCTGAAAACAACCAAACAAAATGAAACAAAACTTCTAAGCAGTGTTAACAGTCATAAAGGGTCAGCAACTCCCCTACCACCACAAGCACAGGTGAGTGTCCCTAAAAGAACCTGCCTAGCTGCTGACAGTATTTATTTTGTTTTTTAAAATTGTGTTTATTTCTTTTGCCTTCCACTAATCTCCTGAGGGCAAAATCAGCTGCCCTTCCTATCCTCATCTTATCTAGTCCTTCATTCTACTCTGGTCTTACCAATCCCCAGACACATATTTATAGATATTCTTTTTTAAGGGTAAAACAAATCACAAAATGAAAGCATACATCCCTGGAACATATGATCATTGTGTTGGCTGCTTTTCTGTGTTAACTTGACTGGGGCCACATAATTCCTAGAGAGCTGGCTAAACATTACTTCTGGGTAGGTCTTTGAGGGTGTTTCTGGAAGTGACTAACATTTAAATTGGTGGATAAAGTAAAACAGATTGCCCTCCTTAAATGTGAGTGGGCATCACTCAGTTCACTAAGGGCCTGAATAGAACATAAAGGTAGAAGAAGGTTGAATTTATGTTTCCTCTGTCTGACTGTTTGGTTGGGTTCATGGAGCTTCTGGTTCTTAGGCCTTCACACTCAACTGGAATCTATAACATTGATTCTCCAGATCTAGTCCTTCATACTTCACAACTGTTTTTTTAGGATCTCCAGCTTGCAGAAAGCAGATCGGGGGCCTTCTCAGTCTTCATAATAATAATGAATAATAATAATAATAATAATAATAATAATAATAATAATAAATCTCTGTCTTTCTTTCCTTCTGCTTCTGTTTCTCTGCAGAATCTTGGCTTATACAATTATGAATACTTAGGGGGAGAATTTCCTCACCTGACTTTAGGAAATGAAAGATGGGATTAGTTGCTGATTAAATGTATATATCTTAACATTTACAAATTTTAGAAACCAATAATAACCTACTATATAATCAATCGTGGAGTTTGTCAAAATTTAGTCAAATTACCTTTTCTCCTAAAAATTATATATATATGCACCATAAGAGATCAATAAAGAAGTTATACAAATTCAGGAACACAAAATGTGAGACATTTTAGTGAAATATCATAAGATACATTATCTAATTTTTTGTCAGTCTCTGTTCTCTGTTTTTTCTTTGGAGAATGTTGGCCTCAAAGGCAAAAATAGAGTCATTTCTTGGCATTTAAATAATTTCTTCAAAAATTTTTAGGAAGGACAATTAGCATAATTCTATCGATATATACCAACTCCTCCTCCCAAAATTTTAAACATTTCCCATTTCCTCTCAATAGTTACACAGATGGAAGATATAAATATATGATTGAGATAAAATGTTAATCACAGAATGCCAGAATTTGTTAATGGCAGAAATTGTGCATGCTAACATATCATTTATCTGTGAGGATAATATTTTAGAAAGGACTATTAAGTTCTTAAAATATGTTGCTTGTGCTATAAAAATACTAGGACCAGATGGACTATTAGTAACCTGGTATGGCATTTTAGTGTCTGTTTTGGTTATCTATTGTGGCATAACAAACCACTCCAAAGTTTAGTGGCTTAAAAGATAATCATTTTACTATTTCCTACAGTTTTGAGTGTTGACTGGAGCTTAGCTCTTTTACTGGTTGTTTTTATAGCTTCATTCGCTGCTGTGACTAAAAGACCCAACCAGGACAATTATAGAGGATGAAAAGTTTATTTGAGGGCTCACGGTTTCAGAGGTCTCAGTCCATAGATAGCAGGCTCTATTCCTTGGGGCTCAAGTTGAGGCTGAATATCATGGTGGGAGAGTATGACAGAGGGAAGCAGCTCACACCATAATCAGGAAGGGGAGAGAGAGAGAGAGAGAGAAAGATGCCCCTTTGAAATACAAATATATAGCCCAAAGTCCCACCCCCAATACCCCACCTCCTCCAGCCACATCCCACCTGCCTCCAGTTACCACCCAGTTAATCCCTATCAAGGGATTAATTTGCTAATTGGGTTAAGGCTCCTTCTTGCATTGTATCACACATGAGCTTTTGGGGGACACCTCACATCCAAACCATAACAATGATTTTATTTAAGACCCCTTGTACTGTTATTGTCTCATGGTGGTTGGGAACATTTAAGATGGTTCATTTGTATGACTCCTTGTGAATACCTTGGAATGTTGGACTCAACTGGTATACCAAGATAGCTGATTCTTTTTCTCATGCAGTTCTGGGATAAAAATAAGGATACAGCTCTTTCGCTTTATTTCCAAAGTAGGAAGTAAAGAAATATTTTCCTTCTTCAATACAACTTTATTTATCAAGAAACAGATTTTCCCTGAAGCCTTGGAAGATAGTATCCCTCTGTGGAAACTAGGGCAGTTTCACTTACTAATTAATACGGAAACACAATTTCTCCCTCTGGACCAAAGGGTAGAAATGCTTATTGCTCGTTATACAAAGATAAGGGTTCTCTTAGCTCAGGGTTGCACTTCTGAAATGCAAACCACTATTTGTGAAAACATCCATTTGGGCCTATTTTGTTGTCCCTGTGGAACTTGGAATAATGGCAACTGATGCAAATAGTTTGATAAACACAGGGCTTGTTGTTCTGAGGTAATAATTCTGATTACTTCTGACACAAGCATCTCATGTCATGTTTTCTGAGTATATCTTTGAAACAGATCAACTTATTCATTTGCAAGCAGGGAAAATTCTGAACCTTTCACAGTTTTTAACATAGCCTACATAGGAACTTGAGCCACTAACTCAAATACACAAATATTAGTAAGCTAAAGTTTTCACTTTAGGGTACTTCCTGTGCTTTAAAAATCGATAACTCATCAAGAACTCAAGATCTAAGTCTCATATATAATTCTATTATAGATTTACTTATGACAAGTGTTGAATTGTTACCTGAATGAAATTTTGAAGCTGAGAATAAAAGACAAGTTGTAGGTTATACAACAAATTATCTGAGAAAACTTGAATTGTTTGAGGTGTAGTTTATAATATGCTCATACTGATATCTGGAAATAAATCAATGAAGGGGACAGAGAGAAGAGAAAGTAGCAGAAGAAAGTTTGGTGCATATTTCATTTAAGTAAATTCAATTTTATGTTTTAAAAAAAAGAGCAATAATGAGAGTAACAAAGATTGTGAATTGAGAGACAGAGAAAGAATAAAAATTAAAATATCAGTCTACCATTGTGGTGAACACAAATCTAAGAGGGAAAATAATGTGAGAAGTGGGGCTCTGCTATTAAATTGACTGGTCCCAGATCAAATGTATCTCCCAGAAAGTAAACAGCCATTTGTTTTTAGTGGTACTCTAGTGCTTAAGTAAGTGTTATTTTATACGTATGACTTCTACAAACCAGCCCAACCACTTTGGTGCTCAACAAATGAAGTAACAAATTGCCTTCCTTGCTTAGGACAAATCATGGACTGGACATTTTAGGTAATTTTTAGTCTCCTAATATATCCCTTTCCTAAGGATTTTTCAAGTGTATTTTTTTACTTGATACAATGACTTTCATTCCTGACTCTCCACTTAATCTTCAGCATAAAAATATGGATCTATGACTATATTAATCAGAAATCTGTGAGCATGACAGATGCCACTCTGAACATCTCAAGTAGAAAGGACTTTAAGACATGGAGTTAGAGCATTAAATAATCATTGAAAGTGCTGGAAAACTAAGTCCGACAAATAGCATTGTTGGGTTTTAGGAAATCTTGAAGTCAATAATCAGGGCAT
This sequence comes from Glaucomys volans, assembly GCA_020662805.1. Lineage (NCBI taxonomy): Eukaryota > Metazoa > Chordata > Mammalia > Rodentia > Sciuridae > Glaucomys > Glaucomys volans. Next base: position 132,307 of record JAJEJO010002653.1, read on the forward strand.
GCCCCTAATGGTAACCACAGTTGTATGTAAAACTAAAGCAAGTGGTTTAGAGGATCTCACCTAAGTCTGCTGCAAATTCATGTTAGCAATTTCCAAAGAGCCTGTCTATACTGCTTTTGAATGATAACAGCTTCTACTACTTCTCTACCACCTTCAAAATCTAAAATAGATATTTCTTATAGAAAAAGTTTAATATGGAACTCCAATGGCAGCCTCCATTGTTATTCAGAAGTAAACATAAATCAGAGTCTGTATCATGTTGATACAATGCGATCTGGCATGGTCTACCCCTTTGACTAGTCAATATCCATCACACCCTCTTGTCCCTATTTAATGTTCAAAAGACAAATATAGTAACAAAATCCTTCCACCTGCCATGATGCTATCTCTGATATAAATAAGACACCTTCAATTTTTATCCCAAAATACAACTCTAAACTCCCAACAGTCTGACATTCATTATCAGATGAAATTTATTTCTTTTCTGCTTTAATTCCAATCCTCCTTTGATATTCTACAATCTTAAGATTAAATTTTAAGTTTAAGCTCCTTGAATCTACATTTTAAAAAATAGTAGGTGAAGACAAAATAAGAACATAAATTGTGTAATATATACAAATATAGGACAAGCAGGCAGGAAAAATGCTTAAAATGTAAGATCTTGATTCTATAGTTGGTCACAATGTCATATTTGATGTTTATACTTACCTTCTCCCACTATGCAGTCAGATGTTTCTGGTCATGGTTGTTTATCATTATACCTAAAATTTCCGAGTCCTTAAAAATTCTGCCTGCGTTGAGTTGCTATATCTTCCATCAATTTGTTTTGTAATTATTAGTACACATTAATTATGCAGAATAATGAGTTTCATTGTGATAATTTAATACATGCATATAATGTACTATGATTATATCCACTCTCCTAATACTCTCTTAATCCTCCTCTCCCTCTATGGTGTCCCCTCTCCCCTCCTGAATAGTCCCCTTTATACTTTTTCTCTTCTTTTTTTTTTTAGATTCCACATGTGAGAAAACATGTGATACTTTTCTTCCTAAATCAGGCTTATGTCTCTTAACATGAGGATCTTTATTTTCATTCATTTTCCTGCAAATGACATGATTTTGTTTATATTTTTGGATGACTAACACTCCACTATGTCTATACATGACATTTCCTTTATACATTCACCCATTGATGGGCATCTAGGAAGATTCTATAGCTTATCTATTGTGAATAGTGTCCAATAAACATGGGTTAAGCAGGTATAGCTATTGTATGCTAACTCTGATTCCCATCACGTATATCCCCAGGAGTGGTATAGCTGGATCATAGGCTAGTTCTATTTTTAGTGACACCTAAAATTAGAGGCACCTCCATACTGATTTCCATAGTGGCTGCACTAACTTACATTCCTCAGCAGTGTATAAAGTTTCCTCCCTCCCCATCCTTGCCAGCATTTTTTTTTCTTGATAATAGGCCTCTTTTGAGAAGTGTTTGCTCAGCTCATTTGTCTATTTATTTTCTTATCTTTTCTTTATTTTTTAAGTCAACCTACCTTTAATTTCTTATTTTTTTTGTATCTGTTGTGGTTTGAATGACATCTCCCCAAAAGATATATCAAAGTCCTAATTCCTAGTACTTGAGAAGGTGAAATAGTATCTTTGTAATCCTAATGTAGTGAAGTTGAGATTATACTGGACTACCATGGGCCTTAAATCCTTAGTCCTTATACTGAGGCTCTTATAGTGTCAGAGACATGAGGGAAAGAAGGTTATGTGATGTTGGAGGCAGAATTAGAGTTGTGTATCTACAATCCAAAGAATGACAAGGATTGCTGACATCCACCAAAAGCAAAGCAAGAGGCAAAGAAGGATTTTTTCCTAGAGTCTTCTTGGAAGCAAGACGTGAACATCTTGATTTTTAATTTCTAGTCTGCAAAACCGTGATAAACTTTTGTTGCTTTATGCCCCAAATGGCTGGTTGTATTTTGTTATGGCAACTTTCAGAACCTAATATAGCATCTCTTAAATTATTCTTTCTTTGTCTTATTCTTCAGATCTTATTATGAATGATCATAAAAACATACACCAAGTTTATCTGATTCCATGTGGCCATAATCCATGAAAAATTTCTTTCTTTCTTTTTTTTTTTTTTTTTTTGGTACTGGGGATTGAACCCAGGGGCACTCCACCACTGAGCCACATCCCCAGCCCTATTTCGTATTTTATTTAGAGACAGGGTCTCACTGAGTTGCTCAGGGCCTCACTAAGTTGCTGAGGCTAGCTTTGAACTCGAGATCCTCCTGCCTCAGCCTCCCAAGTGATGGGATTACTGGCGTGCGTCACTGTGCCCGGCTGAAAAATTTCTTTCATCTACTATAATTTGTGTTCTAATTTTATCTTACCCCAATATATTTTATCTACTCTTAGAAATTTTATATTATTATAAAGAAAGTTTCTGAATCAAAGTCATGCTTCTAATCTCAGCTGGGCCTTCACTACTATTGTGTGTGTATTTAGATTTACATATTTATTTATATTTTAATGTGCTATTCATGATCATTGATCTTGTGTTTTTTCATCAGTTATACCAGACCTCTAATATCACTCATCAAGCATTCCATTCTATCTCTACAAAATTGTGATAATCATCTGATGCTAAAATGCATATTCTCTTAAAGACTTAATTCCCTTAGAGTGGTTTTAGGTTCACAATAAAATTGAGAAGAAAGTTCAGATATTTTTCCATATGTCCTCTTCTACTGCCCCACATGCACAACTGCTCAGTTATCAATACCCTCCACTAGATGGTATGTTTGTTAAAGTTGATGAACCTATATTAACATATTGTTATTGCCCAGAGTTCACAGTTTACATTAGGGTTCAACTCTTACTGCTGTACATTCTATGGGTTCAGACAAACTATAATTGAAATGTATCTACCATTATAATATCCTACAGAGTATTTTCACTGACCCCAAATCCTCTATGCTTTGCTTATTCATTCCTGCCAATCCCTAGCCACTAATCTGTTTACTGTCTCCATGATTTTGTTCTTTCCATGTAGTTGGACTCTTAAAATGTATAGCCTTTTCAGATTGACTTCTATGGGGTTTTAGGGCATGACACTCCAAAACACGATTGTAGAAAACCAGGATATGACATCCCAAATGTGCCTTTGTGCATAAGGATTATTTTGAGCTACTCATTTTGAGAAACTTCGGACACAGGAGGAGCTGTGCAAATGAGGCTGGATGTTGTTAGAGACATTTCCATCTATAAAGAAAATCTCCATTTTTTCCTTCTTTGTGCCAGAAAGAGAGGGGTTATTAAATCACTAGAGAATCTTAATCAATAGAAAAGACATGAACTTAAAACTACATAATAAACCTTGCCTTTGTTTTATGGTACATTAACTGGACATCTCTTAACTGGGCCTTTCCTCACATCCTTCTTTTCTTGGCTTCAGAGAAGAATATACTTAAGCCTGAAGTCTAAAACAACTTCTTGAGATCTATCCTAGAGTTTTCCTCATTTCTTTGGATTTTCTCATGTATTCAGGATGTGTACATGTTATTGAATTTCTGCTTATTTTTCTCTCATTAATCTGTCTTTTGTTACAGGGAATTTAAGCTAAGAACACAAAAAGAGTGGAAGAAAAATTCTGGAAACAATAAGTGGATAAACAAAATATATTATATATTCATATTATAGAAAACAATTCATCAATAAAAAGAAATGAAGTACTGATATGCACAACAGTGTGGATTTCAAAAACATGTTTCTTGAGAGACATCAATAATACATGCACACATGTACTGATCTAATTTTATTTAGATAAGTATTTTGAATGGGAAAAATTAATCCATGGTTATAGAAATCACAGCAAATGTTATCTGAATCAAGAGTTGATATGCATGGAGCTATAGTGAACTTTCTGGGATAATGGAAAAGGGTTATATGTTGATTAGAGCACTAGTCAAAGTGGTATATGTTTTCCCAACTCCTTAAATTGTACCCTTAAAAGGAGTGCATATATGGTATGTGAACAATACTGTAATAAAGTTTATTTTGTAAAATAAAATAAAGTGGTTATTGTGTGAAAAACTGTTAAGGTAGAATAACATTTATATTAACAACACTCCCTATAAAAAATGTGGAAAAATAGAAAAAATAAAGATGTGTTTTATCTGTTTGGTAGAGTTGCTGTAATCAAGTATCACAGAGTTACTTAAATAACAAAAACTTATCATCATAGAATTCTGAAAACTAAAAATCTGAGAACAAGGTGTCAGCAGGACCACACTCCCTCTGAAGATGTTAGGAGTAGGTCTGTTCCAGGTTTCTGTCTGAGCTTCTGATAATCATTTGACTTGTGACAACGTAATTCATATCTTCTCCTGGTGGTCTCCCTGTATACATGCATATCTATGCACATGGCATTTTTAAAAAATGGACACTAGTCATCTTTGATTATGGAGTTACCCTGTACCAGTATAACTTCATTTTAAGTAGTTACATCTACAAAGCCTTAGTCCCAAATAATGTCACAATCTGAGGTACTGGTATTAGAATTTCAACATATGCAATTCATCCCTTGCTATATTTAAAATTTTAGTGCATCTATAAGTCAGACTTACAAATCATACTCACAATTATAATTAAGGATGGTGTAAAACACTGAGATATGTGATTGAGCAAAATCTGGTTACTATATCTACATATATGTGTGCATGCATATATAAATAAACATTGATTCTTAAATCTACATGTGTATATATGATATATGTAATATGATTTTTGTAAGCACAATTCTATGCATAAGGTAGGCACCATCATATTAATCTTTCTTATTTTTTTGGTGACACAATTATAAACTTTTTGAATAATAAACTAACACATTATAGGGATGGGTTTATCTTTCAGAGGCTTATTCATCATTCATACACCTGCATGTGGAATATGAATAGCTAACTACTTTAGATGACAGCTGGAAGTTCTTACATCCTGTGGAAATAATCTGTATCAATAGGCCTATTATACCACTGCTTGAAAAAAGGTTCTCTAAATGTCTAGAGACGTTAGGAGCATAATAGAAACATTTTATTTCAGATATAGCATATCAACTGATGGAAGTTTGTATACTGTTTCATTGAGTCTGAAAATTCAGATCCTATAAAGGACTCATCAAATTTCTTTAAAACTCAAGACCAGCCATCTATTATTCATAATATCATTTCCACTCAAGGCAAAGAATAGCCAGGTTTGACAAGAAAGCAGCAACTGAGAGAGAAAAAACTTAAAAAGTAAGATTTTCTAAGCATGACAATAGCAATTACTTGACCTTAAATTTACTTTAGACACTTTATATTCATATACTGATGTAAGGTAAGAAAATAATAGAAACTTTGAGGTATAATTAGATGCAATAGGAAAAAGAATATCTTCTTCTAACATTTAAAAAGCTCCAAGTGTGTTTATAGTGGACTACTACGTTTATTCAGTTACTCCAACAAAACTGAGGAGAGGCAAAATTAAGAGAGAAAAAAAATCCCAAAAGCTCAAGATTCATTTTTGCATCTTCTGGATCAAAGAAGGCAGACAGCATTAACACTATATTTATGAAATAATGATATATAGCTCCAGTCCCTACATACATAACACTCTTTACCTTTAATAACACAGATTTGGTAATCATTGATTATTTCAACTTAAATCAAAATTACATCCACACTTTCTCTGTAAAAATATATGTTTTCATAATATATAAATATATAGATGCTATTTTACACATTTTGGTTGTATAATATGTATGTGTAACCTTGAGTTTGACTGAACAGAGACCAAAAGAATAGCTAGGAATCCCAGGAGTTATTGATTCAAAGCCTTGTTTAGTCCATTTGGTTAATGAAATATCATACCCTAGGTGGCTTATAAACAACAGAAATTCAGTTCTTACTGTTCAAGAGGTGGGGGGATTCCAAGAAGGGTTCTAGCATATTTGGTTTCTGGTGAGTGTCCACTTTCTGTTTTATAGACAGTACATTTTTCTGTGTCCATACATGATGAAAGATATGTTAATCAGCTTTTCATCACTGTGACCAAAATACCTGACAAGAACAACTTAGAGGAGAAAATCTTTATCTTGGGTTTGTAGTTTCAGAGGTCTCTATTCCTAGATGACTGATTACATTGTTCTGGGTCTGAGGTGAGAAAGAACATCATGGCAGAAGGGTCTGGTGGAGAAAAGATGCTCAGCTCATGGCAGTCAGGAAGGAGGGAAAAACAGGATGGGGGTGGGGAGGGGAGGAGGAGTCAGTATTAAACATAGTCTAAGGTCACATTCCCAGTGACCTACTTCCTCCAGACACTCCCCACCTGTCTACAATTACCACCCACAGTACATTCAGCTATCAATTGTCAGGGCCTTAATCATTGCCTACAACTCATCTCTTAACCTTTTTATGTTGGAAATAATGTTTTCAACACATGAGCTTTGGGGGGAACATGCCAGAAACAAACCATAACAGAAGGGACACAGGGACTCTGGGGTCTCTTTTACAAGGATCTAATCATTTCCCAAAGTCCCTGCCTCCTAATACCATTACCTGTGGGTAGGATTCTAACATATGAATTTTGGGGGACATAGACTCAGAGCATAACAAAGGCTGAAAATCTTTCTTGCATAACCTCTGAGTTTACATGTTTAGTTTCAATGCCCACTATGGCCCCATAACACTGTCCTGGCAGTGTCAGGCATCTAACTATTTTACTGAGATTGCCAAGTTTATTTTCACCAGACAAAATTTAGATGTAGAACTGCATAGTCCTTCAAATTCCTATGCTTAAAATATGTTGGCATTCTTCACCTGTGAAAGGTGTATCTCTTTTGTATTTTATCTTTTGTTAGCCCATCAGAGGGCTAACAATTAATTCAATATATTTATTTCATCCTGCAGTCACTCTCTCCAATGCATTTGAGACATTCTCTTGCATATGTGGAATCTCATTAAAATTTTAGCATACTTTTTTCTGTTAGTGTTTTTGTATGTGTGTGCGTGTGCATGTGTATATGGGTGCATTTATGAGTTTAATATTGGATGTGAGGTATTTGAGGTTTCTGTGCATACCTCTAGATGGAGGTGAAACTAAAGAACTGAATGTGCAGAACTGAAACTCAAAAGAGAGCTCTTAGATACAAATCAAAGTGAGGGTTCATCAATTTCTAAGAAACGGGGAGATGAAGGACCAAAGTAGTGTGAGAGTAGATAGATACACATGAAATTTAATAAATAAAACTGCATTGTAAATATTCTTACTGAGGTATACATGCAAAAGATGTCTTGAGTAACAACTGCATCATGAAAGTACCATTCATCAGAAACTTTTATATATTAAAGTGTATTTCATCAAGAAATTGTTTCCAAAATCTGTTACAAATATTTATTATCATTGTAGTATTTCTTATAAGTAATTGTAAGTTGTCAGGAGAGTATCTTTCTTTTTTAAAAAATTTTTTCTTTTTTTGATTTATTTTTTCAATTTTTACAGACTTCATTTTGATTCATTGTACACAAATGGGGTTTTACATTGCTGGTGGAGTATCTTTCTTAAGAAGTTATAATGAGGAGATCAAGGGACCTCCTTAAGATTTGAATAAAATGAATTGTTAGCCCTGTATCATTATGTCTTTTCCAGGAATTGTAGCATGACCTGCTCATTTAGTTGGCTATATTCTTGCTTCAAGGGTTTGCAAGACTGCTCTTGTTTCTCTTTAATGTTGATTTAAAGAACAGATTTCATGCAAAACCATTTAATATGTCCAAACAAAAGTTACTCAATGTCATTGCCAAATGGCATGGGCAGGACTGGAAAACTGAAGGTCATGCCACTGTCAGATTTGGACTTACTTTCCTCCACTAATACCTAGCTAAAATAGGAAAGAAAGATTGTGTGTTTTTACACTATGGAATTATGGAATAGGAAAAAAAAAATGATGCTCCCTGGCTAGTGTGGGTTTTCTGGCTTAGAACACAAAAGATCAAAAAGTGATATACAAAGTCATATGGCAAGTGGACATTAGGAATTTGTTGAACTTTTCCACTAATACACCAACTTCAGGGGCTCACAAAAACCAGAATATTCAAAGCTGACAATTTGGAGAGTATGACTTCAACCAGATGGGTGTAGTGCTGGGCTCATATGTTGGTTATTGCATTTCTTCGTTTTAACTATACCACTAAATGTATTAGGTGAGTGGCTTAAAGCTCTACAAGGACAAGACAAAACAGAAAATTACTTTAGCAAGTCCCTGGCAACATAGCTAGCTATGAGTTTGGATTTCAATAGGGTCCTCAAGACAATTTCTATTTTCAGGTGTGTAAATCTAGGCAATAGGTGTTACATTCATCACTGTTGACAATTTGACACACCCTCATTGTTTCTGGCCTCACGGTGCAGTTGCACATGGGTTGGAGGTAGGAGAGGCACACTTCCTGGAGAGAGGGAAGATCTCCCTGGGTTCAGTCCAGATCTTCATACAGAAACTCATGGTAGGAAGAACAACTCTTAGAACTTAACAGTTTTTACGAATAGAGCATTGCTTATTTTCATCTCAGCAAAATTCCAAATAGGAATGAGAAAATTATGAATGACTCATAATATTATCTTTAGATTTATGTCCCTAGTAAGGATAGGGTGTTTAACCAGTTGATCATTAAAATACTGAAATTATCAAAGATGTTTTAACTGAATTTGGCTTCTGTGCTCATTTCATATAATGCTGCTTTAAAATTTGGGGGAATAGTTCCTTTAAGAATTAGCATATTGGGCTGGGGTTGTGGCTCAGTGGTAAAGCACTTACCTAGCATATGTGAGGCACTGGGTTTGATTCTCAGCACCACATGTAAAAATAAATGAATAAAATAAAGGTCTATCAACCTCTAAAAAATAAATATTAAAAAAAGAATTAGCATATTGATAGTCATGGTAGGGCACTCCTATAATCCCAGCAACTTGGGAGACTGAGGCAGGAGAGTTGCAAGTTCAAGACCAAACTTAGCAACTTAGTGAGGCCCTAAGGACTTATCAAGACCCTGTCTCCAAATAAAATATAAAAAAAGAACTGGATGTGGCTTAGTGGTTAAGCAACTTTGGATTCAATCCCCACTACCAAAAACTGAGCATATTATTTTTGACATACTGTTCTAGAGTCAGAGACATTCTGATTAAAATCTTGGTTCTCAGCCAGGCGTGGTGGTGCTTGCCTGTAATCCAAGTGACTTGGGAGGCTGAGTCAGGAGGATCACGAGTTCAAAGCCAGCCTCAGCAACTCAGTGAGGCCCTAAGCAACTCAGTGAGACCCTGTCTCTAAATAAAATACAAAATAGGGCTGGGGATGTGACTCAGTGGCCAAGTGTTCCTGAGTTCAATCCCTGGTTCAAAAAAAAAAACACAAAAAAACAAAAAAAAACAAACTTGGTTTTCTCATTTACTAGCAGTGTGACTTTGGTTCTGAGTTAAGGGGTAGGTGTAGAGGAGTTGTTAATCAGAAAAACTTACACAATTCAATACATGTGATATACCACATTAAGAACATGAAGGATATAAATCATATGATCATCTCAATAGGTGCAGAAAAATAATTTGACAAAATTTGATAGCCTTTCATGATAAAAATGCAAAAGTAATTATAGATATTTGTGGAGCAAATGTGATATTTTGATATGTGTATATGATATGTAATGATGGTGTGTTCATCACCTTGCTTACCTATCATTTTTCATGGTGAGACATTTAAAATTCTTTTTTTCTCTAAATACATGAAATTTTATTTACTATTTCTCCTATTCATGGGCAATCAAGTTGCTTCAAATTTTTTTTTACCAATATGAACAGACCACTTTCTTATGATAAACACCTTTTCTTGTCACCTTGATTCAGTGTTCTGAGTGGGTACCTTTTTAACATATATATTGCTTTTTATTTACAAAATAAAAACAAACAAATAAATCTGTTATTGTGTACCATATGATAAATGAGAGAATGAACAATTGCAACAAAAGCATTCCAACAATGTTCTCTCTGAGCCCGACAGCAGGACTATTCAACCCGTTTTCCTAAATATTCCATCATCAAACCTATCATTTACCCACTTTTCGACTGACCTTCATGTCAGGTGTTCTTTTTTTTCAACAATATCAATAATTAATTTAAATATAAGTAAACTAGATATTGTAATTAAAAGGTATAAATGTTCAATAAATGTCAAAAGCAAACAATAACTATATGTTCTATACATATGTTACACTTCAAATATCAATAATCAATACACAAAGAGGTTAAAAGCAAAAGAAGGGGAAAATAAGCATGAGAAATCTGAATTGGAACTATTAATATAAAATAAGTTTCAAGAAAAATATTTTCAGAGATTAAGGGGAACATTTCATAACCATAGTAGGATAACTTCCTCAAGAAAGTATATTCACAATCCTGAATATGTATGTACCTAATAACAAAATTTCAAAATACATGAAGTAAAAATTAATAAAACTAGAAAGACTACACACAATCATATTTGGAGATTTTAAGCCCTCTCACTTTGCTGGAAGGAGTAATGATATAGAAGGCTTAAACAACATTATCAGCCACCTTGACCTACTTATTATTTATAGAGAACTATACACAAAAACTACAAGTAGAAAATTAATAAGGATAGACTATATTGTCATAAAATAAGCTTTGAGAAATTTTAAAAATTTTAAGTCATGCAGACTGTGTCTCCTGCCTGATTTATTACATTGGAAACCAACCACCTTAAGATATATAGAACTCCACTCCCATGTCTCAACTATTTCAAAATTAAATAGCACACTTATAAATATCTCACAGATTGAAGAAGAAAGCATAAGAATATTGAATAAAAAGTTCTATGAACTAAGTGATAATCTTAAATATCAGAATCTCTGGGATGAAATACTCAGATGAACACTTATAACTTAAAATATTTGTATCAGAGAGAAGCTAGATTAACAATCAAATAATTTGAAAATCAAATTATTTTCAAATTAGGTAGTAGGAAGGAAAAAAAATGAGTAGAAGCAAAAATATGTGAAATGGGAAAGAAATAATACAGCTAAAAGTTGATAAAAATCGAAAAGTCTAATCAAGAAAAAATATCAGTGGAAAGGGAACTATCAAAACAACCCTACAAATGCTAAAAATGTATTAAGATAATATTACAATTGTATAATTATAAAGCTTACATAAATTGGTCTATTTCAGAGGATAGAAATCCTTGCTTGTTTACATGATCCATGTGGGTGATATGGTTTTTCCCATTCTTTCATCTTCAGTCTGTGGATGTCTTTGCCTATGAGGTCTCTTAAAGAAAGCATGTTGTTGGATCTTGTTTTTTAATCCAACCTGCCAGTCTATGTCTTTTGATTGATGAATTTAAACCATTAATGTTCTAGGTTATTATTGAGATATGATTTGTCTTCCCAGTCATTTTGACTTATTTCTAGTTTTTAATTTGAGTTAGTTTCTTCTTTGATTGACCTTTCCTTTAGTGTAGTTCCTCCCTTTGCTGGTTTTCACTTTTTTTTTTTATTTCATCTTCATGAAATATATTGTTGAGAATATTCTGAAGTGCAGGCTATCTGGTTGCAAATTCTTTTAATTTTTTGTTTATCATTGAAGGTTTTCATTTCATCTTCAAATCTAAAGCTTAATTTTGCTGAATATAGGATTCTTGGTTGCCATCCATTTTCTTTCAGAGCTTGATGTTATTTCCAGGACCTCCTAGCTCTGACGGTTTGGGTTGAAAATCAGCTGAGATATGAATGGGTTTCCCCCTATATGTAAGCTGATATTTTTCTCTCATAGTCTTTAAAATTTTATTCTTATTCTGTATGATAAACATTTTCATTATAAGGTGCCTGAATATGGGTCTGTTGTAATTTTATACATTTGGGGTCCTATAAGCCTCTTGTATTTGATTTTCCATTTCATTCTTCAGGTTTGCGAAATTTTCTGATATTATTTCATTGAAAAGATTGTACATTCCTTTGGTTTGTATCTCTGCACCTTCGTTTAGCCTGAAAATCTTAAATTTCATCTTTTCATCTTATCCCATAATTCTTGGAAGTTCTGTTCATGGTTTCTTAACATCTTTTCTCTGTGGGCAACTCTATTTTCAAGATCATATATTTGTTTTCATTGCCTGAGATTCTGTCTTCCAAGTGGTCTAGTCTGTTGGTGATACCTTCCATTGAATTTTTAATTTGGTTTATTGTTTCCTTTATTTCAAAGATTTCCATTTTTTTTCAGAATCTCTATCTCTTTATTGAAGTGATCTTTTGCTGCCTGTATTTGCCCTCTTACATCATCCTTCACTTCACAGATCAGTTTAACTATGTACATTCTAAACTCCTTCTCTGACATTTCTTCCACTGTGGTATTGCTGGATTCTGTTATTGGAGTATCTTGTTGGGGTGATTTGTTCCCTCAAATTTTCAGGTTCTTTGTGTGTCTACCCAGGTAACAGCATGGATGTGAGGCAGTAGACTTTCTACCCTGTGGACTTATAGTGTCCCTGAAGGTTTCCAGTACCTCACTATTTAGGGGGAGACAAATAATAAAAACAATCAATGCAAACAATTTACAGCATTAAGACAAATATTTCCTACTATGATGTCTACAGTGTTAATATCACAATAAACAGAAATGATATGACCAGTTATGCCTATAATAAAAACAGTAAGTTTGCAAAAGGGTTTATGTGATGGGCTAACAGATTTGGCTTCATGGATGTGTTATAGACCAGGCTATTAGGGCAATAACTAAACAGACTCCATTTTGCTCTGAGACTCCATGTTATATAGGAAATGCTTCTCCAATGGGAACACCCTGCCTCTGTACCCATCATCAGTTACTCAACATGACATGTTTAACAATGCAAAATGATAATTCTTATATGATAAAAAATTGTTCTCTTTTTTCTTAACCAATGTACCATGCCAACAGCGATTGTCTAGAAGTTAGTGACAGTTCTTTAACCAGTACCTAAGTAAGATTGTTTTGATCCACTTCCGCCTCTGCTGATGATTTCATGATGCAAATTTGTAATTTTAAATCATAGCAACTGACACACATGACTGATGTGATTTTTGGTATAAGAACCCCTGCAACCCTGTGGTCGGGGCTGTTCTCTCAATAGCCATTTTTGGGGCATTGTGTGAGACAGTCAGGTGGCTGGCTTAATAAAGATTCTCAAATTTGGACTTCTCAGTGGTGATCGGTCTGTTCTTAAGTTGTGCCCCATAACAGTTTATATTTTCAAATGGACAGGGAGAGAACAGAAGTGATATAGAATATGATGATTATGAGGGAGGAGGAGAGAAGACAGAAGTAAAGATTAAAGAAAGAGTGAGATAGAGAAGAATGGAGATTGGCTGTCAGAAGAAGAAAAGAGAATCAAGGGAAACAGGTAGAAAAAAATATACATAAAGCAAACATTTAAATAAAAAATTAAAAATTAAAATAAAAGAATGCAAAACAAAACTAAAATATGCTAATCAAACACCCTAGTTCACAAAAAAAAAACTAATCCATGAAAAATAATTAGTTTCAAAAATGGTAGAGATGAGAAGAAAAAAATAGGAAACTGTATAAATATCCATGTACTATTAAGGTCACAATTAAACAATGAAAAAGAATTTTTAAAAAATTCTTGATGAAAAGTTAAGAAATTCTTTCTGCTGGGGTTCAAAATATTCTCAGCTTCTCTTCTTAGCAGTTTCAGGTTGGGTCATCTGGAACATGATGCTCCACTCTCTGGATTGCCCGAGTGAGAAAGGTAAAGCCAAAGGTGGAGTTCCTAGAGGCAGGGTTTAGGCTTAGGTGGGCTCCAGGCTCTTTGCTGAATGCTAATTGGTCTGGAGATTCTAAATCAGCATACCTTCAGTGCTCAGTACTTGCTGGTCCACACTGGAGGACTTTACCACAGGGACTCCCCTGGGTTCCACTCGTGTAGTGGGGGAGTCAATTCTTAGTCCTCTACATTACCTGCAGACCCCACATTTCCTGATCTCAGGTTCAGTCTCCAAACAATTTCTCCCACTCCTACCCTCTGAGTTTCTGGCCAGATGTGTCTCTCCCAGTCAGTTCTGTAAGCAGTTGGATTGGAGGGAGAGGGGTAGACCCAGGTGGCTTTCTGGGACCAGGCATCCCTGTGTAAACCTCTCCCCACATTTGAATTTCTTCTGGTCATATAAGCACGCTCTATGTTGTGCAGCATGTGCTTACTGGGCTTGTATTTCGGACCAAGCTTGGGTTTGCCAGGAAACAGCTTCCTTAGTTGCCAGCCAGCTGGAAAATGGTTCCTTCCTTTGTGCTCCACTTGATGCCTGGAGAGATGGCAGCTTCTTTTCCCGCACACAGATATTGTGCAGGGCATCCTGAAGGTTTGTCAGGCAACGTCCTTGGTCTCTAAATGCTCTGTACCCAGACGCACCTCAGGTCTCCCAAAAGTTTGGGTTCCTTTAATTCCCTTATCTCTCCACTGTGCTCACAGGAGGACACTCTGGCTGGAGCTTCCCACCCAGCTGTGGCAGTGACTCTGCTGCTGGGAATTTTTTCCTTATTTTATTATATCAAAACTCCTGAGTCCTTGATCTGCTTTGAATGTCCAGTTTTAGGTTCTGGTAAAGTACTCCCCCACTTTTTTTGTTCACCCACTGTAATGGTTAATTTTAATTGTCAACTTGATTGGATTAAGAGACAATGATTAAGAGGCCTCTGGGTATGTCCATGAGGGTGTGTCTAGGAATGACTAGAATGCAGGATAGTGAGCTGAGGTGGAGACCCTCCCTAAGTGTGGGTGGCACCACCCAATAGGATGGAATAAAAGCTGGAAGAACAAGGAAGCAGCAGGTGCAATCTTGGCTCTTCTTGAACGGGTTCTTGATTGCTGTTTTCATCGTCTGAGGATATGGGACTCTTTCTTCTTCACTCTTCCAAAGTGGACTCTGCCAGTGATTCTCCAGGTAGTTTATAGAAGCCTTGGTTTTGGACTAAGGTAGCACTGTTGATTCTTTCAGTTCTGGGGCTTCTGCGTCTTGGACTGCCCAGCTGGTTTCTTCCAGCTCTCCAGTAGTCGGCCATTGTGAACTATCCAGCTTCTGGTCATGTGAGCCAATCTAATCCCCTTTTATAATCATACTTTCTGTTGATTCTGTTCCTCTAGAGAAACCTGACTAATACAGAAATTGGTAGGGAGAAGTGGGGTCATTGCTGTGAGTAACCTGACCATGTGGTTCAAAAGCTTTTGGAGCTTCCTGGAATTGGTGGGAGGAATTTTGAGATTCTTAGCAATACAAGCTGGAAATGCTTTAGATTTTTGTAAGTGGAGATTAATGGCTGATTCTGGTGGGAACTCAGAAGACCAGAATGGCAATAGGACCATGGTCAGTGAAGACAGGGCTCAAGAGGATTCAGATAAAGAGGATTCTATTGGAAGTTGGAGTAGTGGCCATTCATGTTATGTTCTGGCTGAGAAGTTGTCTGCATTTTGCCCATGTCCAGAGACTTTCTATGAGGCCAATGGACTTCTTAATCTGGCAGAAGAAATGTCTAGGCAACATAGCATTCAGGAAGTGGCATGGATATTGCTGGCAGCTTTTAGCCAAATATATTGTGATAATCAGAAGCAGAAAACAGAGCAGAAAGATTTGGAAAAATTGAACTTGAAAGGCAGGAATAAAACTAGGGCTAAGAAAGTTGAAGCTGTTAAAGAGAGTACCGCCACTAAAGGAATGCTAAAGACTATGCCTAGAGGCAATAAGAAAACTGGCTTGAGGGCATCTCTGGAGCTGGCAAGACCACACCCATCTCAAGCTCAAAGGAGTAACAATGAAAATTCTCTTGAGAAGAGACCAGTGGGACACTCTTCTTGCACCAGAGGACCTAGGAAGATTTTTCAACGTGCTCAGCCACCCAGACACTCAGAGGCTGCTGCAGCAAGGGCCTCTGGAGGCTTGGCTACTGTTCGAGATGGTGGCAGACTTTGGCGTCAACCACGTGGTGCTGGCTCTGCAGGAGTGCAGGATGCTGGAATTAGGAGATCATGGAGGCTTCCATCAAGATTTCAAAGGAAAGCCTGGGAGGCCAGGCAAGGTGCAGGAGGGTCAGAGTCCCTTCGGGCACCCCCTGAGAAGTCAAAGTGTGGTGGTGTGAGGAGGAAGCCGACGCTGCAGTGGAGAGCCCCGAGATTAAGAAATGCCAGGAATGTGGGACATCGTCCTAGGAAAGCTGCAGAAAAGGAGCAGAGACAAGTCAACAGAAAGGCCACTTAGGCTGCAAACAACAAGGCCACAGGGGCAGAGCTACATAAGCCCTTTGGAGAGAACATCACAATGCCACATGCCCCAAATGCTGGACATGGAGCTACAGGTCTTGTTTGCCCAGCTGGATTTCGGTCTTGGTTTGGTCCTATCCCTTCTTTCTATGCCCCTATTTTTATAAATGGAAATGTTTACTCAGTACCTTTATATGTTGGATATTTGTAAATTGTTTTTAATTTTATAGGAGCTTACAATGCAAGATTGCCTTGAGCCTCACAGACTTTGGACTTGAACTTTGAACAATCTTGAAACTGTTGAGACTATGGGGACTCTTAGAAATGAACTAAATGTATTTTGCATTGTCAGATGGTTGTGAGCTTTTGGGGGTGAGGGGTGGAATGTTATGGTTTGGATGTGAGTTGTCCCCCTAAAAGCTCACATGTGAGACAATGCAGGAAGGTTCCAAGGAGAAATGATAGGGTTGTGAGAGTCTTAACCAAATCAGTGAACTAATCTCTGGGATTAATTGAAGAGGTAGGGTGTGATTGGAGGAGATTGAAATTGGAGCATAGCTTGGGGTATGTATTTGTATCTGTTGAGTGGAGACTCTCTCTCCGCTTCCTGATGATGTGAGCTGCTTCCCTCTGCTACTCTCTTCCCTCATGATGTACCGCCCCACCTCAAGCCTGGAGGAATGGAGCTGGCCTTCTATGGACTAAGAACTCTGAAACTGTGAGCCTTCAAATAAACCTTTCCTCCTCCATAATTGTGCTGGTCAGATCCTTTTAGTCACAGCAGCAAAAAAGCTGACTAAAACACCCAACCTGTGGGGAAGCTGCCTGTCTGCTTTCTTGGTTTCATGCCACGAAGCAGCCAGGAACACAACCTCCTCTAATCGGCCATCTTGGATCTTTCTCTTAAAATTCTTTTCATGTGTTCTTTTTTTGTTTGATTTCTATGTGGGGTAGGGATCAAACCCAGGACCTCATGCATGCTAGACAAGTGCTCTACCACTAAGCTATATCCTCAGCACTTAATGTGTACTTCAGTTCAGTTTACTAATATTTTTGTTTATGTGGTGCTGGGGATTGAACCCAGTGCCTCACTCATGCTAGGCAAGCCCTCTATTGTTATACCCAAAGAAAATAAAATCATCCAAGCCGATCACATAAAGCCAAAAGAAGCCTTTATTTTTTAAGCTGGCCAGCAACGATCACCCTTATGCCTAAAAGCGGGGTGCTGGGGAATCGCGCCATAGTTCTTTTGTTGCCAGCATTTATAGGGCGAGGGAAGGGATTAGGGTTGGGCTATAGGGCAGGGGAGGGATTAGGGTTGGGCTGTAGGGAGGGGCGATTAGTGTGGGGCTGACTTTCTCCTGATGGCACTGGAGAATCTTTTTGGGAAGTGTAACACTATCACTGAGCTACAACCCCAGCCCAGTTTGCTAATATTTTTGAGGAGCTTTTTCACATATGTTTATCAGAGGTACTGGCCTTTAATTTTCTTTTGTTGTTGTATCTTTAGCTCTAGTATGAGTGTGATGCTAGACTAGCCTTATAAAATGAATTTGTAAGTGTTTCCTCTATTTCGATTTTTTAGAAGCATTTGAGAAGAATTGGTGTTCTTTAAAGGTTTGGTTGAATTCATCAGTGAAGTCTTCTATTCCTGAGCCTGTCTTTAATTGAAATTTTTATTACTGATTTGATCTCTTTATTCAGTATTGGTCTATTCAGATTTTCTAGTTTTTTATAATTCCTCCTTTGTAGATTGTATGTGTCTATCTTCAAGTTTATTAATTTTGAATTTTTAATGAATAGTTATAGTGATTTTTATGAATTAACAATTATTTTTATATGATTATGAAGAAAAATGCAAATATCTTTTGCATAATACCTTTTTAAAATTAGAAGTTTGCTGCTAATTAAATTGCTAATTGATATTAGTCATTATGAAATGCAAGTTTGAACCTCACTGAGAGATCAGAATACAAAAGAATAGTGAAAATTAATTAAAAGAACTGACAATACCACATGTTGGCAGTGGTATAGAGTAACTAGAACTTTTGTACATTATCAGTTAGAGGATAGACTAGTAAAACTACTTTGAAAAATACTTTTATATCAAGTAGTAAAGCTAAAAGAAATACCCTAGCATCCAGTATTTCTACTTTTGGCTATGGACCCAACACAAATGTGTACATGTATACAACATAAAAACATGGGTAAAAATGTTTTTGGCAGTTCTCTACATAATGGTCAAAAAACATAAACAACATAAATGTCTATCCACAAGTAAAAATATAAATATATGTATAAATGCATATATAGTGAATATAACCGAGCAATAAAAAGAATTAACTACTGGCATATGCAAAAACATTAATGAGTCTCAGAAAAAAAAAATGAAATTGGCTTGCCTCCATGGGTTCCACATGCATGCACTCAACTAACCATAGCTTGAAGATATTTTAAAATATTATGTAGAAGTATGATTTCTACTTGGGCTAGACTACTCTACAAAGTCACAGAAGGTGAACTCGAGTGAAGAAATTCAGGTCACCAAGATCCACTAAAGTGGTACATTTCAAGTTTTGCTCAGTTCTCTGTGAATGGTTGTCCCAGATACACAATCACACAGGCAATTGATTTCCAAGGATGAAAGTGAAGGCACAGGTTTTGTTTGTCTTTTGGAAACCTCAGAATGCTTCTTCAGCGCTGCCTTTCTGATCTTTGAATTGGAGCAAATCTTCATTCCCTGAGGATGATTCTTACACTAGAGACACTCTTTAATATCATTTGTATTTTGAGGAGTGTCATCCCTTAAGGTAACCTTGACATATTACTAAATTTATCACTTCTCCCAATTAAAAGATCCTGATACAAGCCAAGTGCCACTCTCAGCATTACCTTGACTGAAACTGAAAGACCCTCAGTCTCCCTGTCCAAGGAAGATCACGCAAAGACACTGCTGGCTGCAAAAGCAGGAGGTGTTTATTGGTACACAGGCGCCTGCGGGTGCCCAGCAAAACCTCAGCCGGAGCTTCGGTGATCTGGCACACCGGGCTTTGGGGGTACAGGGTTTTTGTAGGGTAAAAGGGCAGGTTTCGCGCGCACGGTAAGCAACAGGTATCTTATTGGCTAATTTGAATCCAACACATAGGTTAAATTTAAATTCCCGGAACAACCATGATTTCTGCTCTGTCACGGTGACCTATGCTTTTTCCAATTGTCCTGTGGTTTCTTAACCTGTTTATCAGTTTAAGTTTAACAACCTCCGGGCGGCTCCCAAAACCAGTTCCTGAAACCAGTTCCCGAGACCAGCTCCCGAAACCTCCCTAAGGGGGGGTTTGGATAGAGTGACCTATGTCATGGTTTTAGTTCCCGGAATCTGTTCCTTTCCTGGGGGGGGGGGTTCTGTCCTGTGTCATGGGTTTAAGACATAGACTGGGGTCTTTCAAAACAAGGTAGAATATGGAAAATTTTTCATGTCAATAGAAGTGGTAGAGCCAGAGAATGAACTGAATTCCTTTCAGATGATTTATGGGTCACCAGAATTTTTCCCAGTTACTTAAAAAGCAGTTAACACACCATTAGCGACAATCTGTGATCTGTGTCAGCAGTACAAGACTCTCTTCAGTCATTTATCTTAGTGTAAGAATTTGTGGCAGTAAAGAAGTGCAATTTAGCTGTTTTATTTTGGTCAATAAGTTTATGGTAAGGAAGAATGAAGTGATTTTTTTTAAAGAATACTAAAGCTAACATAATTTTACAAAGTCCACAGCAATGTAAGTTACAATTGTTTGGAGCTACTATACAAACAGCATAACAGATATTTATTAGGCTTTCCCAAGCCTTTGGGGTTTTTGTTGTTGTTTTGGTTTGGTTTTTCCTTTATTTATTGATTTTTGGTTTTTTTTTTGTTTTTGTTTTTGTCTTTTCTTTTTTGGAACTGGGGATCAAACCCAGGGCTTTGCATATGCAAGACAAGCACTTTGCCACTGAGCTACATTCCAGCCCTTTCCCAAGCCTTTGTGTGGGACAGAGGAACTATCAGACATGAAGAGAAGCCTGGTGTAAAATGCTGGGGAACCTTTGAGAAGACAGAATTCAGAAGCTCATAGCTTCAGATTATCCTTCACCTTGTCTACATTAGGCTTAATCTCGGGCTTCTACATTTTAGAAATTCTCTACACTGTAGAGTTTACAGATAGTAGTAAAATACCAGAGGTATCTATGAATCATGCTGAATAGTGACTTCCAGAATGGAGTAGAGATTAATAGAAAAAAGCATGAAGATACATTTCATGACTGGGGAAATAGAGGCAAGTAAACCTATGAAAAGATATTCAACACCATTTACCATTTTTAAAATGCAAATGAAATCGCAATGAGATGTCACTATCAGAATGGCTAAGATCAAAATAGGACAATTGCCACATTAATATGCACAATTTTTATGTTTTTATGTACCTGTTAAAATAAATTTAATTTAAAAAAACAGTGAAATACCAAATGCTAGTGGAAATGAATGTAGAGAAATTTGATCATATGCATAATGCTGTGGGAATTGAAAAGGACATAGTTGCTCTGGAGACAATTCACCAGTTATTTGTCAAACCAAACATGAAAATACTACATGACTCAGCAATTGCACTCTTGGGCATTCATCCCTGAAAAATAAAACATATATTCACCCAAAGATCTGTACATCGCACACATACACACACACACACACACACACAAAACATACACACACAAATCTGTAGGTGAAAGTTGAGTACATATTTACTTAATGGCCCAAAAATATAAACAACACAGATAATCTTCAATATTTGAGTGGGTTAAATATATTATGGTAGATTCATGCCACTGAGTACTATTGTGAAATAAAAAGGAGCAAATTATTTATACTCAAAAAAACAACTTGAAAAACTCTACAGATAATTATGTTGAATAAAAGAGCCAATCCCAATCCCTAAATGGCACATACTGTATGATTCAATTTATGCTTGAAATGGCAAAATTATAGAAATGGAGAACTCATTATTGGTTGCTAGGGGTAAAAGAGTAGACTGAGATAGAATTGAAGTGAACTTGGCTATGAAAGGACAATATTAAGGGATCCTTGTAATGGAACTACTATTTATCTTAATTGTATCCATGTCAGTATCTTTTTTGTGATAATGTATAAAGTTTTGCAAAATATGACAATGGGGAAACTGGGTAAAGGGCATAAGGAATCTTTCTTTCTATTTACAACTGCATGTAAATATAAAATTTTAATTAAGAATATTTTAAAAACACACTTTTAAGTATAACTACTGAAAATTTCTGCCAAAGGACTTTCTTTTGCCCATGTGTTAATGTCATAAGAAAGTTAATGCCCCTAGGGAATAGCCCTTAGCGATGATGACAACTGTGGGCAGAAAAATAAGAATGTGTAATCCTAAACTTCTCTTCACTGAAGATACTATAAATCTCCACTAAAAATTATTGACTTACTTGGCAAGGATATACTGACATTTATGCATTGCCAATGCTAATGTTAAATGGTGCAGGCGCTATGGAAAACAGTATGGCATTTCCTCAAAAAATTTGAAATAGAATTACCATATGGTCCATTAATTCCACCTCTGGGTATATACCCAAAAGAACTGAAAGAAAAAACGCAAATAGATATCCATACACCCATGTTTATAGCAGCATTATTCAAAATAACCAAATGGTGCAAGCAACCCAAGTGTCCATCAGTGGATGAAAAGATAAACAAAATGTGGTCTGTACATACAACAGATTATAATTTAGCCTTAAAAAGGAGAGAATTCTGACATATTCTACAACATGAATGAACATTGAAGACATGCCAAGTGAAATAAACTAGTGGTTGCACTAAACTGAAATACCTAGATTGGTCAAATTAATTTATAGAGGTAGAAAATAGAATTTATGTAAAATTACTCTCAGTAAAGCAAAAAAAATATATATCTTCTATTAAAAAAAAGAAAATAGAATGTTGTTTTCCTGTGGTCATAGGGAAGAGGAATGGATAATTAGTATTTAATGGGTATAGAATTTCAGCTTGAAAGGATGAAAAGAATTCCAAGATAGAAAATAGTAATGGCTGTATAGCAATGTGAAGGCACCTAAAGCCACAGAACTGCAGACCTAGAAGTGGTCAATGGGTAAATTTTATGTTGTATGTATTTTGTCACAATAAAATGTTAAAATGTAAACATTCTTGATTCAGCTGTATGAATAAAACAACCACAGTATTCGTTTCTTTCTATTTCTGGTTCCATACTTCGTATCTCTCACTTTAGCATGTTCTGACCTGGTAAAATATGGAGGTCATCTTTATTATCCATATGCCAGTATTGTGCTTCCTCTTTAAACAGGTCCAGAAGGAAATCCATATGCTAAGCACATTCAGAGTAAAGAATTAGTGCTTGAAGTTGAAGTTGAAGGAAAAATGTATCTTAGAATCCAGGCATAATCCATGAAACTCAAGGATAAGCAATACATCAGACTTCCTGAAAAATATTAACAAGTTACGGGATTGTTGTCAGTAAGCATATATCTCCAGTCTGTCTATGTATACTTACTTCATTTCTCTACCTAAATTCAGGTCTTATTGATTTTTTTTCTGCTGCATACATTAGTCTCTCAATTTTCCTAAGCGAATAATTGAAATCAAATAGTTTCTCTAGTTCCAATGCCCTTTATCCAACTAACTGTGGGGTCACGTGGAAGGATAAACATGGATACTGAGGACAAATCCAGTGATATTTGTTTTTTGACAGAGATGATGTACAACATGAACATTATTGATAGGAAATTATTATAAGCATGGACAAAGCATAAACTTTGCATTATCCTTTCTTGGTGTCACATAAATACCAATGCTGGATAATCTGTACCTGGAGTGGGGATGGTCTTATCTCTCTGTTCATGTATAACAAAAGTCTCTTTATCAATATTAGAGGACAGAGTGTTTCATCAGCTCCTTTTTGTATCTACTCTCTCTCTCTATTTTTTTTTTGTACTGGGGATTGAACCTAGAGGTGCTTAACAATGAAGCTACACCCCCATCCCTTTTTATTTACTGTTTTGAGACAGGATCTCTTGCTAAGTTTGCTTAGGGCCTCAGGCCTCACTAAGTTGCTAAGGCTAGCCTCAAACTTGCAATCCTCCTGCCTTAGCCTCCCAAGCCTCTGGGATTACAGGCGTGCACCACAAGGCTTGGCACCTACTCTATACTTTCTAAATGTTCACTGTCCAGTAACTGTCAACCCTGTCCTACTACAATTTCTGCCTAAGGGCTTCTTATTACCCATGCGTGGGTTAATGTCCCTTAGAAATTTAATGTTCTTAGGGAGTAGCTGTTAGCAATGACAGATGGGAATTAGAAGATAAATATGGACCCAACTTGTCCTGAAAAAAGATAGAGGATAGTTCTGAGGCATATTCTTTACTGTATTCCAGATATCTCCAGTAAAAGTGAGCTGAATATGCCCATACCATTCACACTGTAATAGTACAATCTTTTGGCTTCTTCCCTTTTTGCATTTCACTTTCTAACTCTTTTAATGGTGTTTTCTAAAATCAACTCTCATAAAATATCTGACCTCAAATTCCTGTCTAAGGGTTTTCTTCTTTCAGAATGCAATATAAGCACAAAGGAGATAAATAGACAACTGACTTATATTCAGGGCTGGAAGGATGAAGTGGAACAGGAGAAGCCTGTACTTGACGATAAAAGAAATAAAAAGCAGACATGAATAAGGTTCAGGTCTAATGTGGATTCAGATGAGCGCAGAGCTTGAATATGGCTGGATCACTGGAGGAAGATCTGATTTGTGCAGAGCAAAAGAAAAGTCTTTGGAGAATAAAATAGTTGGAGGGGGTCAAACTATTTCAGACAGATCAAGAAGCAAGATCAGGAAGAGATAAACCCAGTAAGAATCTTTTTTAAAAAAATTTGTTCTTTTTAGATATACATGACAGTAGAGTGTATTTTGACATATACATATGTGGAGTATAACTTATTCTAATTAGGACCCATTCTTGTGGTTGTACATGATGTGGAGTTTCAATGGTTGTGTATTCATATATGAACATAGAAAAGTCATGTCCTAATCATTCTGTCTTTCCTATATCCATCTCCCAACCACTCTGGAAAGCAGTATGGGGATTTCTAATAAAACCTGGAATAGAACCACCATTTGACCCAGTCAACCCTTAGAATGTAGCAGATGGGAACATAGAGGAAGAAGTACCCCAGTAGCTGCCTGAAGACATAGTGGACCTTCAGCATAATAGGGACATTTGGGAGCTGAGGAAAGGGAAGTAATTATATACACTTAATTTATTTAAATAATTGCTAATCTATCTAGGAATGAAGTTGCAGCCTTACTCACAAATAAATTCATTGGCTTATGTCTCACTTTGTATTTAATGAAGTGCTTCTTATAAGAGGAAATAATTGTTTCCTTGTAGAGATAGATAGATGACATCTAGATTGTTAAATGATAGATGATTCTTTTAAATAAAGCTTTCAGTTTTAAGCTCTATAAAAGACAGTATTTTCAGGCTTAAAAACAGAGTACTTTAGGGGTTGGATCTTTGGCTCAGTGGTAGAGCACTTGCCCAGCACATGTGAGGCACTGGGTTTGGCCCTCCGCACTATGTATAAAACAAATAAATAAAAAAATAGCAGATGAAGTAAAAAAACAAAACAGAGTACTTTAGGCTTTTACTCAGGTCCATCTTAATTTATAAACAAAGGCATAAATATCTAACAACCTGATTTTCCATTAGAATTTGTTCACTCTGGCAGAAAAGGACATAAGAATTACTTAAGCAGCTCTAAAATGTAGCTAAGTCTCTTCTCAATGATAACTGATGTGGGGGGAGTCAGTTCCAATGTTCTTAACTAGTTGATTGAATTGCAAAGTTTTACAAAAATCTTTAAATTCTAAGTACCTCCTGAAATGGAGCAAAAAGGAATTTAGTAACTCATTATAATCTGTATGTTTAAGTCTCTGGAAACTCCACAGCCATTTCCACTTGAAAGTGGTTGGATTTTTCTCTTTTTTATGAATTACATTGGCAATTCTCTAATGGAATGTGTAGTTAGAAATCAATTGAGATACCAGTAAAAATAGTATAATATGTGTCTTTGTTGATGTACATCTTTCTCCTCTACAACTTTAGCAAAGATGGAAACAACACAGAAATAAAGAATGAAAGACAAGATTAATATCTTCATAGACCAGAGGGAAAATAGAAAGCTGGAGTGCTTAACATGGAGCCGAAGTTTCACATACTAAAAGCAGCCAATGGGAGTTGCTACAGCTTTGCCTCCTACAGGTAGCAAGGACCAGAGGTCTTCTGTGTGAAATGAAGAAATGGAATTGACCTCACTGCTTAAATCCAAGAGCTCTGATTCATAAAAGCAGGGTGAAAAGTACTGACAACTGCTGCCTGAGGCAACAACTTATATGGAACTGCCAGGCAATGTAGGCCTGAGGATACTGACATAGCCTCAGGACAGGGCTGCCTGAGGCTTACTAACCAGTGTTGTAAATCCTTCACATCCCTACCAGAAGGGAGGCCCAACCCTTGATTATGCAGGAGCTTCTGAGGGAGGAAGGAGCCTAGAGAATTAAAGGAAGATAAAACAATGCAAAGCCAAAAATATGTCCTCCTTAAATAAGCATCTGATCCACAATTCAAAATGCATAAAGAACTCTAAAGCTTGGAAAATACAATTCAAAATTTTAGGTGTTTGCATCACAAAAAAATAAGTATTTAAAAAATGCATATGTTAATTAGCTAGAATAAATAATTAAATAGTTCTTAAATTTAAAGAATAAATTAATTTAAAAATAAAAGAAGTGGAAGTAACACAACAGATATTAGAAGAGAGCAGAAATGGTCTCTTTATGATGTCAATTTTTTTTTAATTTAAAAAAAATTTTAGTTGTAGATGGACACAATACCCTTATTTTATTTATTTACATGGTGCTGAGGGTGGAACCTAGTGCCTCACGCATTCAGGGCAAGAGCTCCACCCCAGCCCCTTATGATGTAAATTTTATGGGTTAATTTGAAAAAGGTGTTTTAACAAGTATTATTAAGATACTCAGATAAAAAGATAGCATTCATGGATGTGCAAGAAAATGTTGAACAAGAACTTACATATAAAAAGATGAATATGAAAGCTAATGAAATTGAAATATGAGAAATAAAAAGATCAAAATAAAAAAATAAAATCAATAGAATAAACTCAAAACAGAACACCATTGACTAGATTGGTACTGACTAGAATATAATACAAGACACTTCACTTGCCTCACAATGAAAAAATAAGATGGAAAATATATGCAGCAGCAATTAAGATTGTCATAAGATCTATTGAGATCATTTACACTTAAACTTCAGGAAGTAATCTCTTGGGACCTCTGTTCCAGAATACAGAAGAAGCAGGCGATAGCGAGGAAGAAATATTTAATAAGATATTAGCTGACAATATTCTGACATAGATGAAAGATCCAAGTATTCAGTTAATACTGCACTTTAATACCAACGAGAATAATGATCATGATGATGATGATAACAACATAATTTGTTTCTGTATATATAATAGAGAAATTTAAGAAAATCAAGAAAAAAGCAAAAACCAAACCAGCTAAATATTAATATAAAATTAATATTAATTTAATATTAAATTGTATCATAATATTAATACAAATTAATAATGACATACAGCAGATATCTCACTATCAATAAGAAAAGCCAAAGAAAATAAGGTAGTAACTTCAAAGTCTTGAGAGGCAAAGTAATTAAGAACTCAAAATTATACACCTAGCAAAAGTGTGTCTTGAAAGTATAGACAAAGTGAAGACACTTTTAGGAACAAAAAAATTAAATGAAGTTGCAAGAAACCCTTAAAATACTTCTGTTCGAGCTGAGCACATTGGTGCACATCTATAATCCCAGGAGCTCAGGGGGTTGAGGCAGGAGGATTGCAAGTTCAAAGGCAGCCTTAGCAACTTAGCGAGGCCCTAAGCAACTCAGTGTGACCCTGTCTCTAAATAAAATACAAAATAGGGCTGGGGATGTCGCTCAGTGGTGGAGTGCCCCTGAGTTCAATCCCTGGTACCAAAAACAAACAAACAAACAAACAAACAAACAAACCCCACTTCAGTTTGAAGGAAGAACCAACATGAATGCCAGTTTTTGTTCCTGTAAATAAATTTTAATAATGTGCTTATGGGGAGGCTGATTTGGACCAAAACTTTCCTCAGGCTTCTTAAAATCCGCTTTTACCCTTTCCTTTCTGGGGATATTGACCCATGTTGTCCAGTGTATTCTCTAGGACCTGAGCCTTGCTGTGGTTTGGCTCAATGGGGTCAGGACCCATGTTTGGAGATTCCCCACTTCCTGAGCAGGATCTAGATGTTTCTCCTCAGCATACAGCACCTTGTCTTCTCTCTGCCTGCTACTATTTCAATGTTTGTTGTTCTGAGTTGTATCTGTGTTCTCTTATACCATATTTTTCTTAATGTATGAACTTGGAATCACCTGGAGAGCTTGTTAACATGTACATTCTTGCTTCTAGCTCCAAAAGTGTGACAGAACACTGAGCTAGTTATAGAGAGAGAGATTTCAGAACTGTCTCTGCTGCTAGCTTCAGGCTTTTGATGAATATGCTAAATTCACTTCAAATACAAAGACATGTAATGAAAGCCTTATAAAAGGAACAAAATTAAGTAATGTGGTAGATACAAAGATAATTCTGTTAAAACCTTCTATTCTAAGAGCTCAGAAATCAAGTGGGAGAAACATCTCCAAGTGATAATGAGGCACAGTGTGACATGGATTACAATAGTACAAAGCACCGAGAGAAAGAGCTGGGGAAAAATAAGTTAATTGAGATGGAAAACATGTTATATAACATTTTTTTCTGTGGGAAAATTTTGAGCAGAGTTCAAAAGATGGAAGGTGTTTTGTTGGACAGGTATAAGAAGTATACACTAAGCACAAAAACGGCCCAAGCAAAGGCACTGGGCAAGACATCAGTGGGAACTAAGCTCTGGTGTTTGAATTTGAGGCAGACAAGGCCAAAACAGTGATAAGATGATAAATTGAAGGGAGACAGATGATTGAACTTTTTTATTGCCAGCTGAAGAACTTAATCTACTCTGTAAGGAATAAGAAACCCCTGGCAAGCTTATGAATATAATATGATAGAAACAACAATCTGTGAATGTATTGCAAGGGGACAACCTACATCAATCTAGACATGCTGGTCTGAACAAGGCAGGTGCATTAGGTGTATAATGGAAGAATGGTTGAATGCCACTCTATAGAAGGTGAATAAGTGAGGTTGGAAAAAAAAGTCAGAAGAGGGAAATGGAAATTTTGCAGACCACCTGTTAAATCTGTGGGTTTTTAGCAAGACCCTGTCTCAAATTAAAAATGACTGGAGATGTGGTTCAGTGGCTAAGCGCCCTGGGTTCAATCCCTGGTACAAAACAAAACCAAACCAAAAAAACAACAAACCTATCTGTGGAAGGCTTGGTTCCATTGGGTCTCTCAAGAATGAAGTTAGGTTAAAGGAGAAGTTCATAAGTAACCTTGATTAACTCAGGATGTTGCTGGGTTTCTGTATACAACTTTCTTTGTTAGAAGTTTTCTACCAAATACAAACTATAATTTGTAAATTTCTATGATAAATTAAGGACTTAGACCATGAGATTCAAGGATGCTTTTAAGGTAAACAAGCTAAACATCTGTTTTGTTTTCAAGTTATGTGAGAAATCAATGAAAATATGTCCCTCAACTGTTCCAAAGGTTCCTTAAATGTGTAGCAACCTTAAAGCATTTAATTATATGTGGCATTTCCTGGTTCTTATTTGATATGATACTACACCAATCAAACTTGTAGTACTGAATAAACAGAAGTGATAAGACAATTTGAAATTGAGAAATGTTGGATAAAGCCTTAATATGAAAAATGTCTTTCCCTGAAAAACTACCATCATCAATATTAACAAAGGTGTTTTAAGCATTTACTATTCGGACTGCAGCTCAAAAGAAGAAACGATTCTGAGTTCTTTAGGTTGTCTTTGGGAAATCTGCAGGAGGTATAATCAGACACTCGTTCAAACTTCCTGCATTAACTTTAAAACATGATTATAGCACCAACATTTATGGTACCACCCAACATTTTTAGATTTGGTGTGTAAGCAATTATAGTTGCTCATATTTTTCACATTTTAATTTTTATTAACCATGTTGTTAATTCAGTTGATTCAGTTACTGTTGAGTCCTTAGGTTCAATGTAAAACTCGTTTGGGACTTAGGAACACAATATAATGGAGTGTGAAGGCTACTGCAAATCAATTAGAATCATCGATCTGGAGCTCATACTGCCATTAGTTTTGTAAGAGAGAAGCTTATCTATATTGTTTTTTAATGTTACTATTAGTGCATTATAGTTATACATAATAGGTTCATTTTGACATAATTACACATGCATGAAATATAATTTGCTCCATTCAGTCCCCAGTACTTTCTCTTTCCATTTCTTCCTCCCTCCCCATACTCTATTGGTCTTCCATTTATTTTTTTATTGTTTGTTATGGTTTAGATATGAGATATTCTCCAAAAGCACATATGTAACACAATGTAAAAAACTTTAGAGGTTAATTGATTGGGTTACAAGAGCTTTAACCTAATCTGTGCATTAATCCATTGATAGGATAAACTAGGCAGTATCTGTAGGCAGGTGGGGAGTGGTTGGAGGAGGTGAGTCACTGGGAGTGTAACTTTGGGGTTTATATTTTGTCCCTGGTGAGTAGAGCTCTCTCTGCTTCCTGATGGTCATGTTTTGAGCCGCTATCCTCCATATCCTTCTGCCATGATGTTCTACCTCAACTCTGGTCCAGAGCAATGGAATCAGCAGTCAACGGACTGAGACCTCTAAAACTGTGAGATCCAAATAAACTTTTCCTCCTGTAAAATTGTTCTTGTCAGGTCTTTTGGTCACAGTGATGAAAAAACTGACTAAAACATTGTGCTTTATAGGTCATACATAAAGGTAGACTCACGGTGGTATAGTCATATATGTGCATAGCATAACCTGGTCAATTTCATTCCTCATTTCCTTCCTTTCCCCTCTCTTCTCCTTCCCCCTCAATCCCCTTTCTCTATTCCATTGTTCTCCCTTCTATTTTCATGGGGTCTTCCTCCTCTTTTCCTCTTGTTTTGCTCTAGCTTCTGCATATGAGAGACAACACAGAACCTTTGACTTTGAGTCTGGTTTATTTCACTCTTCATGATGTCCTTCAGTTCCATTCATTTCCTTCCTAATGCCATAATTTCATTCCTCTTTATGGCTGAGTAAAACTCCATTGTGCATATATACATTTTCTTTATCTATTCATCTGTTGACAGGCACCTGGGTTGTTTTTGAATGTCAAGTTTCAGGAGTCTCACAGGTTGGTATAATATTAAATAGTTTTAAACCTTTTATCTTTATCAAATCAAACTTTGATAAAAAATTTTAATATGGATAGTTTATTTGGGAAGTGTCTATAGGAGACACCATAAGGGAATGGGGAAGGGAAGATAGCTAATTCAGGACGTGTCCTTGACAAGGTTACCACTGCAGATGAAGAAATCTCAATCCTGTTATAAACTTTGAGAACATAGAGAAAACACCTCAGAGTTGTCCCACCCAAGGGGCCAGAATACAGGAGTATTTTTAAGCTCACTTTGCTCACTATTGATTTATTACTGATCAAGGACAGGTCCCAGGGACATTAACTCTCTGGCACTTCTAGCTGAACTCTGCCCTTTCAGGTAAAGCATGCTTATGGGGTCAGACACAGAACGGAGGCAGTCACTGGCGCTCACAGAAGAAAGCCTTCCGTCTACCTGAAAACAGTGACTGCCATGGGGAACTGGGCAGGACACCTAACCCCTGATATCCTTCTTGCAGATGCAAAATGTATTTTAGCAAAGCACATGCTCTCATGGATCTTAGAATATTATTGACTATTAAGTTTGGTCTACCTGAGTTGTCTCCACTCCATTTCCCTTTGGACATGTAACAGTTGGCACTGATATTTCCAATTAAGACACTTGTTTTAAGAAGGTAACATCCAGGATAAAATTTGAAACATGAAAATTTAACATCAAAATTTGGAGCATTTTTGAAATAATTCCAAAATGAAATAAATTAATAGCATCTTTCCCATGATCTCATCCTCACTTCCTTCTATGAGAAAAGTCTAATTCAAATGCACTCCATGCTGGGCACCTTAATTTAAATTATTGGAGCTTTTCAGTTAGCAGATTGTGGTTTTTAGAATGCCAAAGATAAAAGGTTTAAAATTACTTAATATCATTCATTACTATAGAAACAAAAACATAATAAATTAGATTTCTAAGTACATTCACAGAAAGGCAATTTTACTTTCTGAAGTGATTTAAGAAATTTTACAAAGGTTTTGTTAGAAATATGTTCATCTCCTTCCTGAATAGCCAGGGGTCAGATCCAACTTACTCTGTGAAAGGGAAAACCAAATATTACCCAAACCAACCCAAGAGCTTCAAATATTTACATACTTACATAATAAGTATGAAATTCTGAAATTTAAAGAATCCTGTATTCTAAGTGATACTTTGAAAGTAAAATTCACTTTTCAAACTCAGAAAAATATTCTTGACAATAGATTTACCTAACTACCCATATACAATCCCTTAGAATGGTGTTATTTGATTAAAATATTGGATTAGGGGCTGGGTATATAGCTCAGCAGGTAGAGTGCCTGCCTCGCAAGCACTAGGCCCTGGCTTCAATCCCCAGCACTGAAAAAAAAAAAAAAAAAAAAAAATTGGATGAAAAAAAAAGAAGAAGAAATATATTCAGACACTAACCACCTCCCTACTCCTTCCCCTACAGTATGGTTGTGGAAAGAACAAATGATCTATGACTCCATATTCAAAAAAATACCTTTAGGAGGCCAGAGAATGAGAAAGTCTTTTGAAAATTCACAGAATTTTTGTTCTTGTCCTTTCAGGAACAGCAAACCCAAGGTATATGGGCTTCCATTCCACTTGACCTCAATTGCTGCAGACAATACTAATTAATTAATCCCACTGATGTGTTTCCAGAATTATGCTTAACACCATGTAAGAAAATTCCAATTTGTAGATTCACAGTGGTTCCTAAAATTGATTCATAGCTTAATACAGGTTGTCAATTTTTTTCTGTAAAGAGCCAAAGAATAAATAGTTTTAAATTTTGAAGCTATATTGGTTTCTGTCTACTTATTTTTTGCTATTTAAGTGCAAAAATAGTTATGGGCAACATATAAAGAAAGGACTGCTGTTTCAATAAAACTTTATTTATAGAAAATGAAGTGTGAATTTTCTGCAACCTTCTTCTGTCACACAATTCTTCTACTGAATTTTTCCACCATTTAAAAATGTAAAAATTAGCCAGGCACGGTGGCGCACACCTGTAATCCAAGCGACTTGGGAGGCTGAGTCAGGAGGATCCGAGTTCAAAGCCAGCCTCAGCAATTTAGCGAGGCCCTAAGCAACTCAGTGAGACCCTGTCTCTAAATAAAATACAAAATAGGGCTGGGGATGTGGCTCAGTGGCCGAGTGTCCCTGAGTTCAATCCCTGGTTCCAAATTAAAAAAAAAAAAAAAAGTAAAAATTACTTCTAGGTCGTAGTTGTATGAAAACAGGCGAGGGGTTAGATTTTTCCCACAGGCCATAGATCACAAACCCCCAATCCTAGTATAATTCCTTCATTTTGTAGCCAATTTCATTGGGTACAAAAATGATAGAAGCAAACTTGTACATAAAATCAAGTGAATGTGTGATAAATGTCTTAAAACTTAAAACATTTTGGCTATTTGCTATTATATTTCCCCCTCACTGATAGGTCCCAAACAACATATTTTTTTTCACTTTGATTAATGACTCATTCTCAAGGATCACATGCACATCAAAATAAACTTTCTCCTAAACCATTTTGAGATATGCCCATGTTATTTAAAAAAAACTGCAACATAGGAACATATGATCTACATATATGTATTTTAAAATTAATTACTTATTAAATAGTACATACTATTCCAAATACCAGATATAAGTAATGGTGACAACTTCTGTCTTAAATGCTAATTTTATCACTAATATTTTAAAGACTTGTGAGGACCATCTACATGAAAAATGGAGCTTAATAGCAACACTGGTATTTAAAATGTATGCACAATATAATATTATTCAGCCTTAAAAAAGAAGAAATTCCTGTTATTTATGCCAACATGGATGAACTTGAAGGAAATTATGCTAAATGAAATAAGTCAAGCACAGAAAGACGAATACCACATATCCTTACTTGTATTTGGAGTATTATAAAAGTGAACTCATAGACGCAGAAAGAATATTGATTATCAGGAGTGAGGGTGGACAGGGATGACTGGGGAGAAGTTGGTAAAAGGATATAAAGATAGAAGGAATAAATTCAAGAGATCTACTGTAAAACATGGTGACTAGAGTTAATAACAATATATTGTATACTGGAAAATCACTAAGAATGTATAATTTAAATGTACCTACCACAAAAGAATGACAAATATGTGAGAGAATACACAATTAGCTCAAGTTACACATTCTGCAATGTATATATAATTCAAAACACAGTTACATCAATAAATATATACATCTTTTAGCTGTCAATTTAAAAAATAAAGACTCATAAGCAACATCTACATGAGCAATTGAGCTTTAATAGCAACACTGGTATTTGAAATATTGTAGTCACTAAAATCATGTTCCAGTTTTACTATAAATGTACTCCTGCACTTAAAAAGTAAACCAACTCCAATATTTGCAATCCATGTCCATAAAAAAATCATTAAGAATGGATTAAGTCAGTATTTTAAAAGACAAGAAAACAGAGGTCTACTATAATTAAACCATTATTCCTCAGAAATACTCCAGAAGATGAAATATCATGAAAATATTCAATTTTATTTAAGACCAAGAAATGTTTTGGAAAAAGATTTTATTTATTCTTCATCACCAAAGGAGCACCCTTGATTGTAGAAGATGCTCCTGTTCTTATGAGTTTAGTATTTTCACGGACAAAATTGCGCCGACGAATTGGCATGCTGTCATATCTCTTGTTAGTAGCATCGATTTTGGATTTTACATTTATCAGTGATATGCTTGCTGGGGGTAACCCATTGATTTCATACAACCAGTACATGTCTTCTGTCTGGAAATAAAGAGAGAGAGATTTTATGTAAAATATTCAGGGACTCTGAAAAATGCAGGGAAATGCAGGGAGATATGCAGTGAATTGCAATTAATACCTTCTCTTTCCCACAATGGGTATGGGAAAGTTACAAAAGTGAAATTGCACCTACAATGACAAATATTTAATGTGAAGATAAATTAAGAAAAGTTTTGTCATATTTTTTTTTTTTTCGTACCGGGGATTGAACCCAGGGGCACTTAATCACTGAGATTTTTTATATTTTATTTTGAGACAGGATCTCGCTAAGTTTCTTAGCTGGCTTTGGAATTGTGATCCTCCTGCCTCAGCCTCCTGAGCCACTGGGATTATAGGCATGCACCACCATGCCCAGCTTGGCTTTTTGAAATAAGGACCATTCATTGAAAATCTTTCAGCTGAAGGTGTGCCCTGTAGGTGAATTATATATCCAGCTGATAGAAGGGAAAGCAATCCATTCGGTAGACATAAGACTATTACCCAGAATGAACTCTAATCAATGAAAACAATATCTTTCAAGATAAATTTATACATGAACATTTAACTGTAGCCATAGAAATGATTTTTAGATTATTAAAGTATGTAATATAACCATTAAAAAGTACCAAGAGAGGTAAAAGATCATCGATGACAATCATAATCTATATCCAAGTCAGTACAACTTATACAGTAATTTTTTTAAGAACCATTTATTTCTTCTATATATGCACAAGAATTAGACAGAAATTCCTAAGCCATAGTTAATTGGGCTTCTGTAGAATTTCCTGAAGCCCCATTTTAATATAGGCTTTCTCCTCTTACTAAGACATGTACTATGTGTGCTCAGCCAATTCTGGATAATTACTAGGCCAAGTGAATACTGGCCTAGTATGCCAGGCTTGATGTGTAATGTGATATCCACCAATGGATACCAATTAAGTGCAGAGATTTATTGTATATCTGGCATGGTCTTATTTGATCATATCTTGCATTTTATCCAGTGGTTGCAGTAATTATGTATTTAGAGTCAATGATTCAAATGTGGATCAAGCCAAGAAGCATAATACAACTGAGTTAACTTGTAAGGATAAGTTAACTGAATTAACTTGTAAGGGTGCTCAATTTGAAAAACAGCCCCAGATTTTGGTGATTGTGCATACATAATTGTAAATTTTTTTGCAGTAAATGTTACCCACTTCATGGGTCCAAATGAGTGAGCTAAATGAAGAGACACATACCCATATATCTGTCACTTGGTACTAATATGTAAGTTACAAGAAGTGACTGGTACTCATGCCCAGCACTTAGTGAATTTACATGAGTGAACTGTACGAAGGCATCTACATTCACACCTGGTCACCTGGTACCTAATGTGTACAAATAGAAGTTACAAGTAGGGACTTTTATCTTCTCCTGACACTTATTCCCAGAACCCCTTGAAAATGATTACCTATAAAGACATTATTTTAAAAGTCCCATTATATTTCATGTATTTCAATTAACATTCCACTAATTTTATAATGTGATGCTACATGTGTCGATGAACCTTTATTTTATTTATTTATATGTGGTGCTGAGAATCGAACCCAGTGCCTCACACATGCCAGGCAAGCGCTCTACCACTGAGGTACAACCCCAGCCCCAGGTGTATGCACTTTTTAAGGAAGTTATTCATGATTTTTTCCAATATGCTACATAAGAGTAAGAATAATAAGTTTATTTTACAAAATAATGATTAAACATTGTTTTTTAACCTGTTGTTAAGTTTCTCCAACCTAACTATGAATATAAACAAATACTCATTTATGTTTTCAAAAAACATTTTAGAGATATAGCTCTATATCTTCTGCCCCATCTCTCTTTGAAAATATAAATAAAAAACAAAAGTTAAAATAATGTAAGAATAAACTAATACCTCCATACCACTAATAGCTCATAGAATCTGTGTTGATTTTTTTCTTTCCATCCATATAGTCATTTTTCTACCCATTAAACCATACACTTTTTTTTTTTTTTGTATCAGGGATTGATCCCAGGGCACTTTACCACTGAGCCACACCCCCAGCCCTATTTTATATTTTATTTAGAGACAGGATCTCACTGAGTTGCTTAGTGCCTCACCGCTGCTGAGGCTGACTTTGAACTCCCGATCCTCTTGCCTCAGCCTCCGGTGCCGTTGGGATTACAGATATGCAGCACCCCACCCTGCTCTGTGCTGATTTTTACAATGAATACTAAATTGATCATTATACTTTGCAACTATTATTTTAAAGAAATAAAATAATACTTTTTATTTTTGGGGGGGAAGACAATAACTTTATTCTAATTAGTTCATAAACAGTAACATTACAACAGTTTATGTAAGGAGACTTCACAGAAATTTGCCCAACCCTAAGTTCTATACCTCAATGAACCTGTAAACAGTCAGACCACACTTCCTTTGCCATTCTAAAGTAATGAATCTATTAATAACTAGAGGGGTTTACTTATGGTTTTACTTTTTATTTTTACTATCCATTACATTTTTATGCTAAACTAACTTGGTCATCAGAGCTGATTTTCCATTTCTTCAATTTGAATTTCTTTTTTTTTTAATTTTGGTTCATTGTACACAAATGGAGTACTTTTTTTTTTTTTATTTTGGCAATTTGAACTTCTTGATTAGATTAATCTATTTGCAAGTCCATGCTGTTTCAGGACCTCTTTGAAACTCTCACAGAGTTTAATGTGACCTAGGTTTTGGGCATGTCTCATCTCCTAAAAACAAGGGCCATCAAACTGCTTCTGAAGTTCACATTCTTAAGTAGTGTTTCTATATTCTGAAAAGAGATTGGACAAAGCCAATGACCTCATTAAATGAATGACTAAAGGTATGTTGTTAAGTGCATATTTCTTTCTGTGAATGGAAACAATTGATAATTTTATATAAACAAAGATGAAGCATCATTTGTTTCATCTTTGATAATTCTGATAGTTCTCACATTTTTGTAAACTACTTAAAATTTACTATGTGCACTATGGAAAACTGAACAGATTTACTATTGTCAGAGTAACAGCTTTTTTTATTTTTTATTTTTTGGTACTGGGTATTGAACCCAGGGGCACTCGACCACTGAGCCACATCCCCAGCCCTATTTTGTATTTTATTTAGAGACAGGGTCTCACTGAGTTGCTTAGGGCCTTGGTAAATTGCTGAGGCTGGCTTTGAACTCGAGATCCTCCTGCCTCAGCCTCCCAAGTGCTGGGATTACAGGTGTGAGCCACCTCGCCTGGCGTAACACAGCTTTTTGTAAAACAATTTGAACAAGTTAATGTTGGTCCCTCAAAGCTAGTGCTATTTACCTCATTTACTAATTGGAAAAGATAGCTTTTAATCATTCTAAAATTGATTTAATTACATGGGAAATTATGAAGCTTGCTAATATGATAGTTGAGATTTGTTCAGGCTAATATTTAATTAAGCTGTCCCTTAAAATCATTTTTATTTCCAAGTGAAGCACAATGAAGATCACATTGCTGCAAATATTGACTTAATGCTTAAAATCAATAATTTTAAAATGATGATAATGTAAAAACAATGATTTTCATTTAGATAATGATTTAACTTTTTAAATTGTCTTCTCATCATGGTGTTGAAATTAAGAACTGGGATTTGGAGTCAAATAGACTGTTGAACAATGATTTTAAGATCATTGATTTGATAAAGGCAATAATTCTTATGAATCTCAAGGGCACTATACTTAAAATAAAAAGCCAATTTCAAAAGGTCATGGAATGTGTACTATTTCATTTGTATAATATTCTATAAATGACAGAACCATAGATGTGGAGAAAAGATTAGTGTATGTTGGGGTTATGTCAGGAATTTCAGTGTTGGATACACAATAAAGGGTTAGCACAAGTTAGTTCCTCTGTGGTGATGTAAAAAAAGGTCTATATCTCAGTTGTGGTTGTGGTTACATTCATTTTATACTTGGGTTCTAATTGCCTAGAATCACACAGAAATGCACAAATGTAAAAAAAAAAAAGATGCTAAAAATGGAATAAGGTCTCATCTCTAGTTAAGTGTTTCACCAATATCAGTTTCCTTGTTTTGATATTTTACTGTAGATATTATGATGTCACCATTGGAGGAAATTCAGGGAAGGCTTCACAAGACTCTGTATTACTTTTTCAACTTCCTATAAGTTTATACATTTTTTTAAATTTAAAAACATGAGGATTTAGAAGTCACCTGGAAATTTGAACACTAAATGGATATTTGATATGTATTGACAGTATGGAATTATTGTTAATTTTTAGTTCTGATAATGGTAGCATGGTTATGATTTTTATCGTTTAGAGAGTAGTAGGAAATATAACAATGCTCCGAATTTTTAATGTGGAAAGTGAGAAAGGGGTGGGTGTTAAGGTGAAGCAGAATTGGTTATGAGTTTATAATTATTCATACTGTATGATGAGTGCATTGAGATTATTCTATTTCTGTACCTGAATCAACAAAATACTAATTTCTTAAACATGTTTCAATCTCAATTTGGTTCTCAGGTAAGCTTTATCAAATTGTACCACTTGAAAAGAGAGGGAGGGGAAGGGGGCATGAAAAATGGTGGAATGAGACAGACATCATTACCCTATGTACATATGTGATTACATGAATGGTATGAATCTACATCATGCACAACCATAGAAATGAAAAGTTTGTACCCCATTTCTGTACAATGAATCAAAGTGTAGTGTGTAGCAATAAAAAGTAAACTTAAAAAGACAGTCTCAGTTGACTCCATATACCTTCCTTCACATAAAACCTTTAATTATGCCACCAATAATTTAATTATCAAATTACAGGAAAAGTAGGCACCTATTTTATTCCTAAAACCTGATAGTTAATTTCAGAAATGCTTATTGTATGCTAGATAAAATGAGCACCATTTTAATTTGCAAATCTTTTTAGGGATGCCATTTAATCCCCTTAGAGCATATAAGCAAATACAACATGATCACTTTAAGTACCAATGCAGGCAATGAAATACATGCTGCAAGGTAAGAGTCTTTATCTTCTTATTATTTAGGTTCTACAGACTCTTCAAAAGATGAAAAGCAGAAATAACTTTTTCAAATACTATTCAACATTTTATTTTCTCTTTTCACTAAAATAATAATATTTTTTTCTAACTATAGCACTACTTAATAATTGATTTAAAAGTCTAGAAATCACTTTGGCATTAGGATTTGTGTATTGTAGGATGACAAGATGTCCTTTAAATCTGTGCTACTGAATGTAGTAAGTAATAAGTGGTAATAAGTATCCTTTACAAAATAATATGAAAATCATCTTTGGCCTAAAAGTTCTTACTATAAAATGTATGTGAAATTTTATAGAGAAATTTTCCTTACTGGATAAAATTTCAAAATTGTATTTGCTTTGATGGTTAATAAATGGTCACCTTAACAGACTTCTTTATAAATAGTCCATTTTACACCATGTTTTTCAATTCTAAATAAAATTACCTTCTATTTCATGTTCTTCATTTTAGCCTTCAACATTTTGACAGTACTATATATCTTAATCAAAGGTTCCAAAATTTCTATCTCAAATAATCTAAAGTTAATGTCTTGAATGGCTATATTACACAAAATAATATACAGCTATGCATATCACGTTGCAGTTGTTGTTTGTTTCTTCCACATTTCCTTTGTATGGAGGAGAAGTAATTTCTTACTTTCCCCTGGTATTGACAACCTTTATGTTATATTCCATATTTAAATTCTATTACTAGGTTAAGAAAAAAAGGAAAACAATACACAGCAGTTGAAATAAGTTGACTTTTGGAAGGTTACTATTCTCTCTGATCATTGGGTAAAACCTTGTCTTCTTCATTTAATGCTTTTAGTGATATCAAGCATCCTTGATTATTGTCCTTATAGAACTCACCTCTATTACTAATGCTGCTTTGTATTTCTTACTGTACATTCGGGGTTTAAATCCTACAGTGATGAGGATTCCTTTAGTGTTATAAGGAGGAAGTTCTCCAGTCTGAGGCTTTACAAAAAACTCCGGATCACTGCCAGGCAGGAAGTATGCGGTGAATGGCTCAGAAAATCTGGAACACAAGTGTAAATATCAACCCGTCAAATTAGATTGTGATCTAATTCTTTTTGTGAGTATTGATGTATAAAGTTTGAATCCTGCTGCAATAGGCCCACAGTTAAATATGAAGGCTGAATGCTAATAGAATAAGAGTGAGAAGGCATTTTTATAATGAAGTGTCATTCATCCCAGGGTGACAAAATAGAATCCTAAAGATTTTTTTCCTTCACATTGCATTCATAGTATGCCAATAAAAATATTGTTCCTATAAAAACTGACAGAATTTGATGTCCCAAATGAAAATTTAACCAAATGCAAATAAGTTCATATGTAAAATAACTAACCACTAAAATTTTTGTTTCTACTAATATTTAATCATGATATCTGCTTACTTTCTTCAACTTTCCACTTGGTAAGTGAGGTGAAAACACTTTAAAGACTCATTAAAGTTTCTTGGTCCTGAAGATGGTGCTATGATTGGACGTGAACTGAGAGACATTTTGGATTCCAGTGACTATCCATCTTCATGTCAAGGCTGGCTACATTTGAGATGAAGACTGTGAAAGAAGTTGAGGGATTTCCTGGTAGTATAAAGCAGGGAAACCACACACTGCATAACAGGTTGTAAGTGAGGAATTTGAAATTCAAATTGATGGGGAAAATGCATGGAAAAGGTCAGGTGTGGCTTCTGAAAACAATTTCGGTAGTGAAACATAGAAGAGAACAAAGGGAAGATTTAGGTTGGAACTCAGTGATCCATCCAACAAATATGTATTGAATATTGTGATGGAAGATCGAGAACGTGGTCTGTGGATATGGATGGCTTGGATTGGAATCATAACTCTATTTTGGTCCATGAGTTCAGAAAATATACTTAATCTTTCTATACCTCAGTTTTGTCGTCTGTTAAATTAATACCCATAGTAGAGCAACATTATCAATGCTTGGCACATGGAAATTGGTAAGGATTAGCCGGTATTACTTTAATCATCATTATCACTGCTGTTGTTTTAAAATATTTTTTAAGCAGTGATAGAAAGTGATGAATGACCCAATAAATAAGTCTATGAAGATTATATCAGGAAGATGGCAGAATAGGAACTCACAAATCCTTCCCCTCACTGGAGACACCAATTCAAAAATAATATATGGAAATTTTCCCTTGTTGGAATATAGAAAATCAGTTACAAGTCTCTGTGCCACAGTGGAGCAAGAAACAAGCCAAACAGAATACAGGGAATTTCTTGGCACCTTTTTGCCATAGTTCCTCCCCCTGGCATAGTGCTGCTACATGATCAGGAGAAAAGAGCCAGCCAGCTCCAGGCTTTTTCCTGAGGAGGAAAATGGAAGACTGCACCTGGGCATCCAGTGTTCCCACTTTATATGGAGGTGGGGTTGCCCAAGGAATTGGCTTATGACTTGTCTATCTCTCAAGGCTGATGGAATTTAGCATGCTCTAGATTTCTGGGGGGCTATGGAGAACCAAACAAAGTCTGCAGCTGAAGAAAACAACTGATGAAATGAAAAACTGTAAGAAGAAGAATCAACAACAAATTTGATCAAGCCAAAGAAAGAACCTGTGAACTTGAAGAGAGATCAATTTGAAGAGAAATCGGCAACAAATATCTAGTCAGAAGAGGGAGGAAAAGAACAAAAAGGGATGAATAAAGCCTTTGGAATTTGTGGGACACTATCAAGAGAGCTAAACTTTGGGAAAGTGACATCAGCAAGATGGTATAGCAGATCCCAGCCTTAATTCCTTCCACATAGAATGATTTGGCAGATCTATGATTTGCCTGATGCTATGGTTTGTCTCCTCCAGAATACATGTGAAATCTTAATCCCCAATGCAATAGTGTTGGTGGTGGGGTCTAATGAGGGTGATTGAATTATGAGAGCCCTCGTGAATGGATTAATGTTATTATCATGGAGTAGGGAAAATCAGTTGTTATAAAAATAACCTGATCTCATCCTTGCTCTTCTTGCTGCCTATTCCTACCCTTTCAGCTTCTACCACAATAACATACAGCACAAGATCACTGCCAGATGCTTGTGCCATGTTCTTGCACTTTGCAGTCTCCAGAATCAGGTCTGGGGTATCCTGTTACAGCAGCAGAAAATGGACTAAGACATATGACAGAGTTCAAAATAATTGTTTTAAGGAAGCTCGGCAAATTATGAGAACAGATAGACACCTCAACAAAATCAGAAAAGCTCAATCAAGAGAGAGAAGTTATTTTAAAAGAATAATATGGTAGCTATTCATGAATGAAAATAAGCCTGAAAGAGTTCAAGAGCCCATTTAAGATGTAGCAACAATACAGTGGAAGAAAAGCACCAAAGAATAATTACACATTTTGACTGCACCGCCCCAACCTCCAGATAGCACACAGAGAGAGGGAACTCCATAGTTTGCAAGTCCCTCTAACAGGGAAGAGGAGTGGGTTGAACAACTAGCTTCCCCAATCCTTTGGGGTATTTCCTGGGAGAGTAGTTTCAATTTCATTCTCCCTAGGTCACTGCAGAGATTAGCACAATTGTTAAGTCTAAAGACAACTGGAAACAAAAAAAATGGAAAATATCAATAGCAGCCATGGGGCAGGAGACACCATGATCCTCAATGTCCTGTTCTGCCCAAGACTTCATCAGACTTCTTTACTGAGGATCACAAAGGCCCTCTTAGAGGTTGTATATCATTCACAATTTTCATGGTCAAGGATCCCACAGTGTTTGCTATGGTGGCTTGCTCTACAAGGAGCCCTGGAAGATTTCACTGCTGGGGAAGCAAACAGTCAGCACAGACACTACAGATTTCCTAAATATTTCACCAGTGAAGGCCCCACAGAGTTTTGCCTTCATGGTCTCTCAGTGCTGAGTCAATACCTTCCCTCCCCCATCTAGAACCATTCCAGCTGCTGCTGTTATGGATGTTCTGGCCTAGTACCCAAAACAACCACATCTGTGCTTGCAAATGGCCCCAAGCTCTCTGTGGCAGACCCCAGTTTCCACCCCAGTGTGGACTGACAGCTGACACCTGCAACTGGGCCAGTGCACAATGCCAGCTCCAAGTCCTACAATTGCAAGTGCACTAGCAGCTGGCCTTGCCCCTTGGAGGCTGCTTCTTGCCACTGTGTTTGAACATACAGCTGGTTCCTATAGCTGCACTCACATGTATGCTTCCAGTATGGGCCTGTGTCTGCCCACACACATGCAACTGGCTAGACTCCATTCCACAGCTGACCCATACAAATTGCTCAAGTACATACTGGCAGCCTAACCACCCCATTTGTGTGTCTACAGTTAGATTCATCCCTTACCTGGCTTCATCATCTGAGCAGGGGCTTCCAACTGCTGCCTGTCTTGGCCACTTGATAGTGGACCCAGGGTTACCATTAAGGAATCCAAGAGCCTTCAAAGATACCTGGATCTCTCATAGTTTTTACCTCCATGGTTGCTGGTGTTATAGACCTCAACTGTCTAAGACCATGAGACATTATTTCCTCAAAGACTTGAAAATACTATATGCCACCAAACATGACACTCTCCACCATTAGACTTAGTGCCATAGCATACACCCACATGTTTTGTTTCCCCTACTCATGAAGATGA
Source organism: Glaucomys volans (assembly GCA_020662805.1). Classification (NCBI taxonomy): domain Eukaryota; kingdom Metazoa; phylum Chordata; class Mammalia; order Rodentia; family Sciuridae; genus Glaucomys; species Glaucomys volans. The sequence continues at coordinate 176,653 of JAJEJO010002653.1, forward strand.
AAGTCTTTTTTTTACTGATGCCAATCTATAAAGTCTGTAAGAGGTAACTACTTTTTCAAATGAACTGACACCTCTGCAAGGTTATAATGAATATGAAGAATCATAGAAACATGATACCACCAGAGCAACAAAAGAAACTTCTAGCACAGACCCCAAAGAACTGAAGGGCACTGAATTGCCTGAGAAATAAGTAAAAATAATTATTTAAAAGAAGTTCCATAAACTAAAAGAGAACACAGATAAAAAGTTTAATAAAATCAAGAAAACAACACAAGAGAAAAATAAGCCGCTCAACCAAAAAATTGAAAATAAATAAAAGCACCAAACAGGAACATTAGAGATGAAACATATGATTGTTGAATTTAAATATTCAATTGACAGCTTCTAAAGCAGACTTGATCAAACAAAAGAAAGAATAAATAGACTGGAAAAGAAATTTGAAATGAACCAGTTAGAGGAGAATACAGAAAGAATGAAAAATTGTGTGGGATCTGAGAAAACATGAAGAAAGCTAATAATTGCATATTAGGATGGAAAGAAGGAGAAGAGAGAGAAAAAGGAACACAAAACTTATTAAAATGACTAGAAACTACCCAAATCCTGGGAAAAATATGAGCACACAGGCACATAAAGTTCAAAGGTCTACAATCAGTTTTAATCTAAAATAGTTCACTAAGGCACATTATATTCAAACTTTCAAAAATTAAAGGCAAATACATAATCTTAACATAAGAAAGAGAAAAATTACTACAAACAAAGGAATTCTAATAAGTCTATCTGTGGACCTCTCAGTTGCAACTATGCAGACCAGGAGAGAGTGAGATGATATATTTAAAGTGTTGAGGGAAAAAACTAAACCTGACAACTAAAAATACTCAGCAGAGCTGTCTTTTGGAGATAAGGAGAAAAATAAAGAATTTAGTTCACAATCTGCCACAAGAAATAAACTGCCACATTATTGTACAAAGATAAAGGGGTCAACACACTAAGAGGATTAAACCATTGTAAATATATATAAACCCAAAACTAGAGCCCATAAATATATAAAGCAAATATTAATAGATCTTAAGGGAGATATCGACAACAATGTGAAAATGGGATGGGACAATTATGCCCTACTTTCAACAATGGACACATCATATAGACTGAAAATTGATAAAGAAACACTAGGCTTGAACTGCACTTTAGGTTGACAGAACTTAATGGATATATATATAGAACACTTCATCTAACAGCAGCGAAGATACATGTTTCTCAAAGGTATATAGAATACTCTCCAGGGTAGATAATATGTTAGGCCATAAAACAAGTCAACATATTTAAGAACATGGAAATCATATCATGTATCTTTTCCAACCACAAGGCTATGAAACTAGAAATCAATAACAGGAAGAGTTTAGAAAAGTTCACAAATATGCAGAAATTAAACATGCTCCTGAACAACAATTTCTTTGTCAAAAAAGGAAATCAAAAGGAAAATTTAAAATACCCTAAGGTAAATGAAAATGGAAACAATATATGAAACCTTAATGGATGCCATAAATGCAATTTGGAAGTAAAATTTATAGACAAATGCTAAAGTAAAGAAAGATCTCAAATAAACAATCTAATATTATGCCTCACTTATCTATAAGAAGAACAACCTAAACCAAAAGTTAATAGAAAGAAGGAAATAGTAAAGAATAATAAAGATCAAAGAGAAATATAAAAAATAGAGAATATAAAATCCATAGGAAAAATATCAACAAAACTAAGTTCTTTGACTTTAAATTGACAAATTCAAGTAAAAAAGAAATAAAAATAGACATTACAGTGGATGCCTCAGAAATTAAAAGGAAAATTAAGAACTATTGTAAACAATGCATGTAAGCACACTGAAAAACTAAAATGGAAATAAATAAATTCCTGGAAGCACACAAACTACCAAGATTGAACCAAGAAGAAATAGATTGGTTAAATACATCAGTTAAAAAAATCATAGTAGTAAGCAAAATTTCCAGTGAAGAAAATTCCAGCACCAGATGTCTTCACAGCTGAATTCTACCAAACATTCCAAGAAAAATTAACATCAGTCCTTATTAAACTCATAAAAAATGAAAGTACCCAGGATTATACCTCAACAAACTAGAAGAACAAACTAAGTCCAAAGTTAACTGAAGGAAGAATAGAGAAATTATAGCAGAAATAAATGAAATAAGAGAATAGAAAAAAGATGATAAAAATCGATGAAAATGTGAGTTGGTTTGTTGAAAAGGTCAACAAAGCTTTTGACAAAGCTTTAACTAGACTAACTTAAAAAGGAGAATACTCGAACAAAGAATAAAGGATACATTATATGTAATTGATTCTGTTGCTAAAAATATTATAAGAAACTCCTATGAATAATTATAAGCAAAAATAACTGAGAAATGGTAAATGCCTAAAACTACATAACCAACAAAAACTGACTCATAAAGAAATAGAAAATATGACGAGGAAGAATTATTAAATCAATAGCCAAAAAACTCCTGTGAAAGAAAAGTACAGGAACAGATAACTTCACTATTGAATTTTTCTATTCTTTCAAAGGAGAAGTAACAATGATCCTTCTCAAACTCTTCCAAAAAATTGAGAAAGGAACACTTCCATACTAATTTTATTAGGCCAGCATCACCCTAATACCAAAAGCAGATAGACACTTCAAGAAAATAAAACTAGGTTAATATGCCTGATGAACATATAAATATAGGTACAAAAATTTTTTTAATGAGCAAATGAATTCAATAGCATTTTCAATGAATCATACACCATAACCAAATGAAACTGTCTGTGGGAGGCAGTAATTTTTTGATATTTAAAAAAAATCAAGCAATGCAATATATCATGTTAATGCAATGATATACTTCATTGCATTGTGTGTCTATTACAACTATTGTAATAGATACGGAAAAATCATTTGACAAATGGAACACCCTTTCATGATTGTAAGAGTCAACAAACTAGGAACAGAAGGAATTATTTCATCATGCAGGCCATATGAGAAAAGCCTGCACCCAAAATTATACTCAACAGTAAAACACTGAAAGCTTTCCCTCCAAGATCAGGAACAAGACAAGGATGCCCACTCTTGCCACTTCTATTCAGCATTGGGCAAGAAAGTGTAGCCACACCAATGATATCAGAAATAAAAGACATCAAATATGAAAGAAAAAAGGAAAAATTGTTCCTGGTCACAGACCATATAACCTTGTTGCAGAAACCCCCACAGAATCCATACAAAGACTTTTGAAAGTCATAAATAAATTCAAAAACACTGCAGGATACAAAATTAACACTCAAAAACCAGTTGCAAATGTTTTACATCAATGGTAAATATTTGAGGAGATATGTATGTTTAACCTGATTTTTTTTTCTTGGTACCAAGGATTAAATCCAGAGGTGCTTAACCACTGAGTCACATCCCCAACCCTTTTTTAATATATTTTATTTTGAGACAGGTACTCACTAAGTTGCTTAGGACCTTAATAAGATTCTGAGGCTAGCCTTGAACTTGTGATCCTCCTGCCTCAGCCTCCTGAGTTGCTGGGATTCCAGGAGTGGGTTACCATGCCCAGCTATGTTTAATCTGATTTAAACATTAAATAGTGTACACATGTAACCCATGAACATGTATAATTTTTGTTTTAATATATCAATTGAAATAAATTTCACAAAATATCAGTTTCATTTATATATAATGAATACATGGAAAAGGAGAATAAAGAAATCCCATTTACATTAGCATCATAAATAATAAAATACTTTTACAAAAACTTAACCAAGGAGATGAAAGACTTGTTCACTGATATGAAGCCAGTTTAGATTCAAGGAACTCTCTACATTGTAATCAATTTTATACATATGTGATTTATTTATTTTATATATTGATATATATGTATACATATATATATATATGCCTATCTATATGTGTGTGTGTTTGTGTGTGTGTGTGTATAGAGAGAGAGAGAGAGAGACTATATATATAGTCCCTGAAAGAATCAAAGTCAAAACAAAACAAAAACCAGAGAATACAATTGTGTTTGCCAGAAGCTGCTGGTAATGAAAATGAAGAGTTACTCTTCAGTAGAAAGGAAGTTTAGTCATGCAAGGTAAACATTCTGCTGTAAAAAAATTGTGCTTATAGTTAATAATACTGAACTGTACCCTTAAATATTTGTTAAGAGAATCGATTTTATGCTACAAGTATCTTACTGCAATAGAAGAAAAAAATGAAACAAAGTGCCCATTACCAAGAAGATGACTGTAATATAGTGTTTTTTACTTACTGATTCAAAGGAAACTCATGGTTAAAAATAGCTTATGTACATTTCCAATATATAAAAGATATATATGTTACATAAAATATAAATGAATTGCTTTGGTCACAGTTGAAATGAGGAGCCAGTCAGGATATGTTGCACAGTTTTAATGCTTATTCTTCAGTTTCTAATTATCTGATCATTAAGAATTGAGGTTGTTGTCTTAAGTAACCCAATGTTTCATAGTATTTGCCAGGATCCTTTCATAAATCACAGTGTAGGGAGTTCCCTGAGTCTAAACTGGCCTCATTATCTTTGATTTCCAACCTCTTTATACTCCTACAAAACTATCTAAGAAGATCACACAAACAAACAAAACATTGAGGAATTGTAAAATCTTACAGGTCTACAGCATAATTCTTAGTGACACAAGAATTATAGTTATTTGAACTTTATTCAGGTACTCATGGGGATGATAATTGGTGATTTGTGCAGAACAACTATATAATCAGTTCATGAAATAATGAGGCTTCATTGTGAAAGGTTTAAAATATTAACTCACTAGTAAGGAAGCTTTGCAGTATTTATAGCAGAAGTTTAGAATGTAGTATATTTCTAAAGAACAATTGCTTGTAGAATACTATGACCCTCTTTTCTGTACTTCTAAAATCAGTGCACAGGAATAAAGTCCAGGATCTTTGGGAGAAATGTTTATGGCCAGTGGTGAGCTTTACAATTTATCCTTCTTCAATAAATTCTGCTATATTTCTATAACAAAATTTAAATAAAACCATAAAGCTAGTCCTTGGACTGAGAAAATAAGTGCTGAATGGCTCAAAGCAGTCAGCATCCTGGAACCCGGAACTGTATTCCTTGTGGAAATGAGGAAAGAAGATTCTCTGTGGAGAAAGAAGATGGAAGGCCTGCTATCTTGATGTGGGAGAGGTGGCCTGTTGGATTAGGATATTGTTCCTGGGCCTGATGTGATGGTTGTCTGCCCTTGATACATAACAGTACCTATTGGTTATGAACTTGGTCATCACTGCTTAGGAAAAAGTCACTACCTAATTGAAGTAACTCAGTATTCCACCCTGTCTCCTCTGTGATGATAAATGTATACCAGTTTGTTCAGGCTCTACTGGAAGCCTGGGCCCCTATCCAAGGAAGAGAAAGCCTGAGAAGAGATGACATCAGTCTTGAGGAAGACGGAAACACGAGTGGACCAACGAGTCTTCAGGAAGCCATGGGGCCTGTGGCAAATTGATGTGAGTCAGTAAAGGCAACACCTTCCCTAATAAAGGCAGAGTAGGGAAATTGGAAGAGCCCAAATCAGATAAACAGATGTGTTATAAATGTACATCTGGCTTATAATCTTTAGTTCAGGCTCTGGGAAAATCTTGTCACACAGATGACCACCAGGAAATCAGTTAAAATTATAGTCTAGCCACTATGATATTCCGATCTGACAGACTATTTATATGATGATCTAGGTTTCCTTTGTGGGATGATTTTTTTAAAATAATGGCTTATAAGCTGATTTCTCCATTACATATCTTTGATCCCTAGTACTGACAAATGTAACTTGTATAGTCTTAAGTATTCATGAGAAGCATTGACAGTGCACTACTAGAGTGATTCTAATTTCACTGAGGCCCAGAATTAAATTACAGAAATTGGGGGTGAGGTTACAAGTCACTGTGCCTATCTAACCCTTGAGTTTCCTTAAGAAAAAAAAAATGTTTTTTCTGTCTGAGTCATCTCATATGCAGTGATTTGTTTCTGAAAACTAAATACAAAATTAAAGATGTCAGCTACTGCTGATAGAGGGACAGGCTAAAAATCAAATAATCTATAAAACTGATGATTTTGAAAACAAAAATATTGTTAATAATAGAGAATGCAGTGTAGAAGCAGTAGCTTCAACTTGTTATTTCTGATGTGAAGGGGTGTCCTGGGCCTGGTTATATAAGGAAATGAGACAAAGGGTTTGCTAAAATCACTTTAGTGGGTGCTCTAATCTGTGCAACCCTAAGACAACCAGTGGGGGAAATGGTTTAATGAAAAGTGAAGAAGCATTTTGCCTGTAGTTCAGGAAATGTATGGATTTCAAGTGAAACAACTCCAGACAGCAAATATTCCATCATCATCACACCAGGGTTAATACAAGAAAAAGTAACATTAGACTAGGTGTTGAATGGGGAGTTACTAGAATGTATTTAGTGACTGCATCAAGGAAGAGTAGGAAAGGGGCATTCTCATGGCATGAGCTTCCATGCTGTTGTTTGGGGGAGGAAGAAAATGAATGACATGGAGTCTCAATAGTGAGGAGATTCCTGCTCAAGAGGTATAGGTCTCGGTGGTCTGTGGAGTCCGAAGGATGACAGGAGGTTTAATATCCATTTCCTGAGGCTTTACATGTTGACAGAACCCAATCAACATTCCTTGATGGATTTTCAAATGTTACCTAAGGGGGTGTTATTGCCCCTGGTTAAGAACTATTGGACCTAGTTTCAAAACTCATTTTCTTGCCCTTATTTGCCACTACCTGAACTATGTGACCCTTTCAATTTGTTAAGTCCTATATACATTAATACAAAGATTATTGTTACATAGTCCCAATAATCTCATTTTAAGTTGGCATGGCGTCCAGGAGGTTCTTCTTTATTCAGTGGTTTCCAAGATTTCTGTTTTTTATCCATGGATTCCTTTGTTCAAGCATTTACAATGAAACGCAAGTGAAGAAATAAAATGAAAATAGCATTTCACTGTTTTAATACTAAGGGTTTGTGTGCATTTTAATGGAGAGGATGGTTAGGGTTTGTGATAGTGAAACATTGTTTAAAAATGATTGCTATGGTTTGGATGTGAGGTATCCCCCGAAAGCTTACAAAGCAGGAAGGTTCAGAGGAGAAGTGATTGGGTTGCAAGAGTCTTAACCCAATCAATGAATTAATCCCTGATGGGATTAATTGAAGTGGTAGGGTGTGGCTGGAGATTGGAATTGGTGCGTGGCTTTGGGATACACATTTTGTATCTGTTAAGTGGATACTCTTCTCTCTCTGCTTCTGATGATGCAAGCTGCTTCCCTCTGCCACACTCTTCCACCATGATGTTCTGCCTCACCTCGAGCCCGGAGGAATGGAGCCGGCGATCTATGGACTAAGACCTCTGAAACTGTGAGTCCTCAAATAAACCTTTCCTCCTCTACAGTTGTGCTGGTCCGATCATTTAGTCACAGCAGCAAAATAGCTGACCAAAACAATGATCATCTTGGGGCTGGAAGTCTAGCTCATTGTGAGAAGATATGCTGATCATGTACAAAACCCTAGGCTTGATCCACCACAGCAAGAAAAAAAAAAGAAAGAAAGAAAAGAAATGACCATCCTAAACCAAAAGAATAACTCTCCGATAGGAGCATTCCAGATTCCAATGATGACAGATATTTATAGGAATTATCTCCCCTTGAATGTGGCATTCCTTGATTTATACTGGCCAACAGGATTATTATTTTGCCTATAGTTGACAAAGCTAATGCTGGATATAGGAACAGGAATGTTTAGCAACTTTCTTGGGGCTGTTGGTATTGAATATATATCTGAGAAAGTCTAACTTGTTCATTAGCCTACCAAAATTCAGGAGTCCTTGAATCTGAGGCTCCCAAGCCACCAAGCTGATGTAGGGATGTGAAAAAGAGTCTAGTCTCTATAGGAAGGAAGGGAAGGAGAGACAGGAACTGAGGCATCTTACCTAAATGGCTACCCAACCCACTAAACACTTTCAAGTCCAGTAACTTACTTTATTCTCTACTGTCATTGTGTAAACATGTATCCATGTGTGGGTATGCAAATACTTAGGTAAATCAGAGACCATGGTATCAATTTTGTAGTACTGTTAAAATTAAATTATATAATTTTACATATGCTAAATAGTAGACATACAATGAACATTTATTATTTTTATTATTGTGTTGTTCTTAGATGGAGCAGACAAAGGACTAAAGAAACTGTAGCCATCATGAAGAATCACTTAAGTGGACTGATAGTGCCCTACATTTGACATAGCTCTGATCTTTATTGGAAATAAATTATTTTCCCTTCTTTTTCTTGATAACAATATCATTAACCATGATAGAAAACTGTATCTGGGGAAATATCCCTTTCTATATGTTTATGACAAGAATATGGCAATCATTCTCAAAGGTAAAAATAACTGTATTCAGTAAATTGAAATAGCTGCTCAGATAAATGCTGACTCTAGAGATATGATGTTAATGCATAGAGGAGAGATATAAGATTTCTGAAGGGGAAAAGTTGTCATTAAATTTTAAAGGGTTTCTAGAGGTTTTAAAAATACTCTTTGCTCTCCATCTGGAGCATTTGAAAGCTATTTATTTCAGTCAGTGGAAAGTCCTTGAGAAAACTGCTTACAAAACAATTTCATCAGTTTTTTTTTAACATGTCATCAGTTTTTAAAGTCTGGTAGTTTTATTGTTATTGTTAGGAATAAAGGGATACTCAACTGTGGTGTAAGATAGTTGATGAATTAAAGATAGTTTAAACAATGTGAGCAGTGTGAGTCCCAAAAGATTTCTTAAATTACACGTATTTATTTATGTGTTTGCATATAGGCACACATAGAGCCCTATCATTTCTTTTTAAAAATCAGAATCCTTATCCATAATAGATATTAATTTTATAATATGAAAATTTCTATGTAGCATGATCCGAAATGACTTTTCAAAAACTGATTAGTTTATACAATTAGGAATCTATTTTGAATTCCTATAGTTTAGCAGAACTGAGTTGTAATTAGTGTTTGTAGTCAGAAGATGGCACACTACTATTTCTTAAGCTTTACATCATAGCCCTTTGTGTAATTCATGTTCTGTTCACTTTAAAGAGAAATATTTTTAATGCTATCACAAATGACAGATGTGAGTGAAAAGTAAGACATTCAGAAAAGAGAAAAAGAAATTTCTCAAAAGTTTTACTTATTACTAATCACTTATGTGCAAATAAAAATTTTAAAATAAGATTAACAGGTAAGCTGTTTTGATACTTTGTAATGTTTTTATCCTTCATCAGAACACTTTGTAGCTCTGAAACATGATGCTTATTATTCTTTGACAAACACTAGTCCTTTTAAATAATGAAAATATATAAAAGAAAATGTTTTCCGTAAAGTATCTTCTCTTTCTTAGCATCCTAGGGACACTGTGTTTTGTATAATTAATTTAGGATGCAGAGAAACCACCATGGGGATGTGGTCAAATCTTGAACATGATTACATCACTCTGTTTTCTTATCCCATCTTTTTTCTTTCCCTTATACTCCCCACTACTTTTCTAGATCTTCAGAATGACCTGAGATTTTTAATAACTACCGAGGTATAACCTACCCAGGACTGGAAATTAAGCTAAATATATTCAATAGCTTATTTACATCATTGGATCATTTAAAATAAGTTAAAAAACAGACGTGACATAGGACAGTGGGTAGTTTCCAATTGTCCTAGAAAACTGACCTACAAAAAGAAAGTAGTGTACGGTGGTGCACACCTGTAACCCAGTGGCTGGGGAGGCTGAGGCAGGAAGATTGCAAGTTCAAAGCCAGACTCAGCAAAAGTGAGGTGCTAAGCAACTCAGTGAGACCCTGTCTCTAAATAAAATACAAAATAGGGCTGGAGATGTGGCTCAGTGGTTGATTGCCCCTGAGTTCAATCCTCAAAACGAAAGAAAGAAAGAAAGAAAGAAAGAAAACCCAGCCTTTTCTGTGGTTTACACACCATGATCTGAGCCTTGACACTCAAAGACTACTAGGTGATGACAATATTCAGGAAGAATCTGAAGAGAGTATATTGACTTAAAAGAAGCTTAAAATACTCAAGTAAACATTACTTGATTACCATGGCATGTTTGAGCTTTCTTCAACACTTTCACATTGGAAAAAGTGGCCTGTGTTCCCTTTTTTATATCCATGTCAACATAGTGACTCTCTTGTCTAATGTAACTAAAGTGACACTATGGAACTTTTGGTGTCTATGTCAGAAAATGCCAAGCATCTCCTTCCTGGTTCTTTTGGAATAAACACTGTGGGAAACCAGTCACAATGTACAATCCAATTACCAGGGATAAACACAACTGAGAGGTTATATATAGGTGCTACTGCTGACAGCCCCAGTTCAGTTTTCTAACAACAACCAGTATAAACTGCCAGTTGTGAGAGTAAGCCATTTTGATCACCCAATTCTGTCAAGTCTTCAAATGACTGCAGATGTGGTCATCATGTTATTACCATTTGCTCATTAAAGCATACCAAAAATGTTCCCCACATCTACACACTAAAGGCACTTATTGAAGATAATTCTATTTACTGTTTAATATTAAAAAAATTTAGTATCAATATTAAAAGTGGTACAATATTATACCCTCAGAACCAAAACTGAGCAAAATAAAAATCTTACTTTAGAAAATATTCTGATGGAATTTTTGGATTCTCTGTAATACAAGCAGTTCACTCAATATAAAAGAGCTCAAGACAAAAAACTCAATATTTTTCACATTTTTGAAGGCATTTGTCAAATATGACTTTATATACTAGAATTTCTGATAAACACATTCATTCCCTAGGAACATGTTTATGGAAATGTTTATTAAAACAAAGTAGGTCTATTTCTGATGTCTATGGAGACTTTCTTTGAACTTAATGTTTGCAGAAATGCATCAGAATAAGAGATACAAGCTACTTCTAATTCTAACAAAACATCTAAGAGAATGTTAGTAATATTAGTTATAATGAACTCAGAATGATTGGATTGTAATGAAGCACAATGACTTTCTGTTTGCTTCTTTCATAAACATATATTGTCATATTTTCCTTTTCCTTACATTTAAAAAATTACCAAAGCAAAGGAAGCAGATCTTACTATTAGAGACTGAATTATATGTCAAGTATTCTTTCATTTTTTCATAGTACTCATAAAACAAACCTCAAAGACATTTTAAAAATCAAAATATCCAATGAAAATACAAAAATAAATTGAATAGCAATTTGAAGAAATTGACTTTGTAACTGCCTCATATTTGTCAAAAGGCCTAGTGAAAATATAAATATATGCTCTGAGGGGAATAAAGAAAGCAAGAACTGGGCTTCTAATTTATTGCTGTGAGAAAACTGAGTGAAAAATAGATGCGATCTTGACCTTTCATCATAGGAAATAGTAGGTTCAGCATATCTGTAAAATACCCACAATAGTACAAATAGTATCAAATACTCAAAGTCTACCCAAATTAGGATGATGTTCTCAAAATATTGGAAGTACAAATCATAATGGCATCTGAATTAAATTATTCAGCAGGATATAACATGCTACTGTTCTTTCCTTTTTCTGATAGTAAACATGATCCTTGGTCTGTGTCTCCAACTAATTAAATGCAGGCAGTTTCCAATTAGATTTAGAGACAAAGTAGACTAATGAAAATAATTTTTCAATTTAGACAGAAATAATCATGGTGAGATCTTCATTGGGAGTTTTCCTTTGCGAGTTCATACAAAACTTTGAGACTTTTCTTTTGATTATAATCTTTTATAACTGATGATTGCATTATTTAATTGCATCTGTCACGAGCAATCAGAAGTGAGGTGATGAAGGATGAAACTTTCATTATTTTCAATTCAAATGATTTAGTTCATATGTTTTCATTAAAATAAGTACAGAATAATATTATAGAGCAATTAACAAGGACACAATATAACTCAATTATTATGAATTATGTGTATTATTTGTTTCCAACAACCAGACAAAAGAAATATTTTACTCATTAAAGGACCTTACAAGTTATGAAATGAATTCACATTTTCATGTTTTAGATGGAAACAACTTGCCTCTCTTTATTTTCACCTTTATAGGAAATTTCTGTTGTAGAATATTTAAAACAGTGATATAAGCTATGTGCACATGTAGATGAAGGAATTTGATTTCCAGCCCAAGAGACAGTTTTCTCTGAATAAACAAGTATGATGCTAAAATATATGGCCCACAAAGCAGAAATTTATGTTCATGCTCCGAAGTACACAGAAAATATGTTAAACCTGACCAAGCTGGGAAAATTATACAGGCCAATGAGTAAAGAACATTTAAATTACTAGAAGAGCAGACCTCTAACCATGTCCATAATGTTTACTTAGACCTGGTTAACCCATTAAATATTTCCTGTAATATTAAATATTAAATATCAACTATTTCCTGTAATATTAAATATTTCCTGTAATCCACAGGATTACATTAGATATTTAACTTTGAAAAGATTCCAAATATATTGATGTAATGCTTTTTTACAGTAAATAAGGCTACAAACTGCCATATCCATTAAAAATATGCAGATACTTTAAAATGTTTTTAGAAATGTTACAAAATCTCTGAATAGAAATAGCAAGTAATTGTATATGACATCATTCTCTAGAAATCTAGTAAACATATTGTTTCTTTTTGGTCTTTAAGTATATTTTAAGGCAAATCAATATTCAATAATCACCATGGATACTGCTGATTTATTTTTTCCTTATCATGGAAATGAAAGTACTTAGGGATTTTCTTCTAACAGAGCAGAATTATTAAATATGTCTTACATGTCTGTCACTAAACTAAATAATCCCAGTTCCTTTCCTCATTTAATTCATCCTAATGGTGACAGTAAACATTACAGACATTATATGGCACAATACATTGTCAATAAATTTCTGCAAATTAAAGTGAAAGAAACTTCTTGAAAGATACTAGAGAAAAATGAAATGTTACTTATAGGGGAGCAACAATGGCAGATTGAATGGCAGATTTCCTCTCAAAAACAAAACATGCCAGTAGGAAGTACTAAAAGAAAAGAGCTCTGGGGCTAGAGTTGTGGCACAGTGGCAAGCACTTGCCTAGCAAGTGTGAGACACTGGGTTCGATTCTCAGCACCACATATAAATAAAATAAAGGTCCATTGACAACTAAAAAATTTTAAAAAAAAGAAAAGAACTCTGAACCATGGATTCTATATTAATGAATTATTAATTAAATCAATCAATTAATAATTAAATTATTATTAATTATTATGATTCTTCATTAGTGGAGGGAACATAAAAACAACCTTATTAAGGAAAGCTAAGAGAATGTGTTATCAACAGAACTAACCTTAAAGAATAGTCTAGGGGTATTCTTGTATGTATAATAAGTCAAAATGTACTCTACTAGCATGTATATCTAAAAAGAACAAATTAAAAAATTAAAAATAAATTTTAAAAAGTTTGAAGAGGGAAAAAATTAAATGTAGATAGAAGGTGGATAGAACTTCAGAAAGAAAGAAAAACAATGGAATGGGTTAAAAATAAGCATAAGTAAAATTGACTATCCTTTTCCTCTTGTTTTTAAAAGCATATGTGAAAACTGAAAAAAATTATATTATACAAATATTTATTTTCAAAAGAACAGAAGTGGCTATATTAATATTAGTTAGATTTCAAAGCTAATATATTTGTCAGAGACATTATAAAGTGATGAAACAATAAGCACATCAAAACGACACAGTAATCATATATTTTCATTCATCAAAAAATTAGAGCTTCAGACATACATATAGCAAAAAACAGCAGTAAAAAAGAAACAGATAAATTCACAATTATATCCATGACTATCAACACCACTTTTTCATTAATTGATAGAACTATTAAACAGAAAATCAGCTAAGGAAGCAAAAGAACTGAACAATATATCATCAACAAGCAGGCTCTAACAGATACTTGTAGAATACTCCATCTTCAGTTTGGTTGACTTATAGTTTTACCCATAGATCTCTCTGCTGAAATAAGTTACTTAGAAACACAAATAATTAAACTTATGCAGAATATGTTTTTTAACCACAATGAAATCAAACTAAAAATCAAGAGAAAGACAACAGCAATATTAAGATTGTAAATTATATAAAACTCTTCTAAATATCCTATGTGTCAAAAAAGAAGTCTCAAAAAAAGTAAAAGGTACATTTAGAACTGAATGAATGTGAAAATACAACATATCAATACCATAAACTTAGAACTGGGAATGATATACTAGTAAAAACAATAGGAAAAAGGAAAGACCACAAATTAATAATCTAAACTACTTCAAGAAAGTAGAAAGATTGAAATAAATCCACAGCAAGTAAAAGAAAACAAAAATAAGAGCAGAAATCTATTATAACCAAAATAGAAAAACAATAGGATAAAAATCAATGAAGCAAATAGCTAGTTTTTTTAAAAAAGGTCAATAAAATTGACAAACCTCTGAGATAACTAACAGTGATAAAAGACAGAAGCTGTAAATGACCAATTTGAGAAATAAAAGAAATATAGACTCTGCAGATATCAACAGAAAAATAAGGGAGTACCATAAACAACTCTATACACATAAACTCTATATACAAACTACCAAACTCACCAAATATTAATTACATCCATAAATTTAGAAAGCTTCTGAAAAAGAAATCTTCAGACACAAATGATTTCACTGACTAATTCTAATAAACATTTCTAGGAGAATCATATCCAATTATAAACATTATCTTCCATGAAATAGAAAAAGAGGGACTATTTCTTCACTAATTTTTTTGAGGATAATATTACATAGATAACAGAATCAGACATAGAATGATAATAACAACAACAACAACAACCACTAAAATAAGAACCACAGGCTAAAATTTCTCATGAGCCCAAAACACTAAAATCATGACCAAATTTATAGCAAATGTAATTCATCAGTGTATAAAAAGCAATGTATATAAAGAGCAAATGGGGTTTAAGCCAGGAATAAAAGTCTGGTTTAAGAGATACTTGAAATTCAATCAATATAATCTACCACATCAACAGACTATAGAAGAAAAATGGCAAGATACTATCAACCAGTACAGAAGAAACATTTGGCAAAATTCACTAGTCATTCTCGATAAAAGCTTTCAAAAAATCAGAAATAGGAAAATTGAGAACTGTGTTTCCCAAAATCCTAATCCCTTATGCCTAAGAATATGATCTTATCTGAAAATAGGGTCATTGCAGAGGCAATCAATTAAGATGAAGTCATTTTGAATTAGGATAGTCCATAATTCGATAGGACTGGTATTTTTATAAAAAGAGAAAACGCACAGAAATACACAGTGAGAAAACCATGTGACAATGGAGGCAGAGATTGGAGTGATGTGTGCACAAGCCAAGGAATCCCCAAGGATCATCAGCAACACTAGAAGCTAAGATAAAGGAATAGGCCAGATTCTTCCCTAGAGTCTAGAAAGAAACCATGGCTCTGCCCATGCCTAGATTTTTTACTTCTAGTCTCCAGAACTGAGAGAAAAGAAATTTCTGTTGTTTTTTTTTTTTTTTTTAAATTTTGTTCTAATTAGTTAATTTCTGATGTTGTAAAGCCAACAATTTTGTGCTAATTTCTTACTGCAACCTGGGAACCCAATATGAAGAACAACTTCCTTGACTTGATGAAAATCATCTTGAAAAATCCTACAGCCAACATTATAACTAATGGTGAGAGACTGAATGCTTTCCACCTAAGTTGGAAAAAAGGCAGCGATGTGCACTGTTATCACCCCTGTTCAATATGGTACTGAAAGTCCTAGCCAGGGCAATAGGCACAAAAGTAAAAATAGTCATACATATTGGAAAATTTGTGGGAGGCATGAATGTCTATGTAGGAAATGCCACAAAGCTCCCAAAACAATGCTTATAGAACATATAATTGCTTCACAATTCAGAGGATACAAAGCAAATACAGAGATATCAATTGTATACTCTCTGTACTAGCAACAAGCATGTGAAGACTGAAATTAAAAACACAATGCCATTTACACCTACTCCAAAAATGAAATGTCTGTTTATAAATGTCTAAAACTTAAATAGGATTTATAAGCTGAAAATTAGGATACACTGATGTAAGAAGTCAAAGGTCTAAATAAATGAAGAACTGTTTATATATGGTATAGTTTCATAAATACAGCAAATACAGAGTTTAGTAAGGTAATATATTAAATACTATAGTGGAAATCATAAATATCAGTAATTTGATCTTTGGGTTTAATACATTCCGTTCAAAACAAAAGCAGATATTTTGTAGACACAGACAAGCTTATGTTAAAATGTATATAGAAAGGTAATGGAAATAGAAGAACAAACAATTTTGAAAAGAAATAATCATGAGAGGTACTCATATTACTTTAGTATGGTATTGGCAGAGGAAAAGTAGAATAGAACTGAAAACCCCAAACTGGATCAATATAAATATATACACTTAATTTTTGACAAAGTAGCAAAATCACTTTCATGGAGGACGGATGGTCTTTTTAACAAATATTGCTGAATACTCATAGGAAAAATAATAAACTTCTACCTAAACCACAACCATACACATATGATAACTTACATCATTGTTTTAAGTTTGAAATAAGTTTTTAAGAGAATACAGAAGAAAGTCTTTGGTATTTAATGCTAAGAGTTCTTAGACATGACTACAGAAGTATGTTACAAAAAGGGAAATAAGATAAATTGGACTTTATACATGATTAAAATCTCTCTGGCATCCCCAAAATTCTATTAAGAGGTTGATATCAAGAATGTACAAAGAATTTTCAAAACAACAGTAAAATTAAAAAATCCAACTATGAAATGGGCAAAAGAAATGAGTAGACATTTCACCAAAGAGCAGATCCAAACAGTGAGTAAGCACATGAAAATGTGTTTGATGACTTGGCATTCTTTTTTGGATAAACAGCAAAGATCTTGTTATGCTCTATAAGAACAGTAAATATAAGAGCTTGTTTTGCTTAGATATGTCCCAGTTTATTTTTCGGAGAGCCTAATTACAAATTGAGTCCTTGATAAATAAAATTGTTAAGAAAGTCCAAGTTTGGACAATAAATTTTGTGATCACCCTCCCTTGTGTCATCTGGCTCCAAACACATCAGGTGATTATACATTTCACTGCATTTATTTTTGACCAAAATGTGTAGAATGTATTCATGCATATCCTGTCTCTTTGGTAAATTCATTTTGGTGGCAAATACAGTGCACAGCTGTAGCCATCAAGGAATACAGGCAGTCAAGTTATCAGTTTTAGAAAAAAGAAACAGTAAGTTTAGTACTTCTTTCTCATAATCCTGCTTCTCAGGTCTTGTGCAGATCACTATGATTCAGTAATATGAAACCCTTATTTCTCACCAAAATTTAACTATGTTGAATAGACAATCTTACCCTTATTAAGAAGGGATCTGGCTCTTTGCTTCCTTATTGCCATGTTCTGAGCTGTTTTCTCTGTCATGCCCTTCTGCCATGATATTCTGTGTCATCTTGGGCTCAGAGCTATGTAGTTGGTAGACCATGGACTGAACCTCTGAAACTGTGAGCCAAAATAAACTTTTCTTCTTCTTAAATTGTTCTTGTCAGGACTTTTGGTCACAGCAAAGAAAGAAGCTAACTAAAATGAATTAGTACTGAGACATGAGGTTATTGCTGTGACTAACGTGACCATGTAGTTCAGAGCCTTTGGAGCTGGTCTGTGGGGGAGGAATTTTGAAAATTTTAGAGATGCAAGCTGGAAAAGCTTTAGAATGTTATAGGCAGAACTTAGTAAGTGATTCTGGTAGGAGCTCAGAAGACCAAAGTGCCCACAGAATTGTGACAGAAAGACTGAGCTCATGAGGTTTCAGAGGAAGACTATTGGAAACAGGATTAGAGCCATTCATGTTTTGTTCTGACAAAGAAACTGTGTATATTTTGCTCAGATCCTGAAACTCTCTGTGAGGCTGAATTTAAAGGTAATGGACTAATTAATTTGGTGGAAGAAATTTCAAGGGAGCACAGCATTCGGGGATGGCATGAGAATTGCTGGTAGCTTTTAGCCAAATTAATGGTGATAATCAGGAGCAGAAAACAGAACAGAAAGATTTGAAAAACTTGCAATTTGGCCAGAAAAGTATAAGAGTAGTGCTGTGCTAAGGAAATTGTGGCTTTTTAAAAGAGATTACAGTCACTAAAGAAATGATAAGTACTTTATCTAACAACAATAGTAAACGTGGTTTGGGGGCATCTCAGGAACTGGCAAGACCACACCTATCTCAGGCTGAAAGGTTTAAGAGTAAATTCCTCTGAGAGGAGCCCATGTAGGCACCCTCCTTGCAAAAGGGGACAGGGTTTCACTGTGATCAGCCACCTAGGTACCGCAGCCATTGTTCCTGGAGGCTTGGCAACTGCTTGAGATGATGGTAGACCTTTGTGTCAATCTCATGGTGCTAGGTCTGCAGGTATGCAGGACACTGAAAGTTAGGGGGTCATGGAGACTTCGACTGAGATTTCCAAGGAAGGCCTGGGAGGCCAGGCAAAGTGTAGCAGGAATAGATTCCCTATGGGCTGCCTATGAGAGGGTAATATGTGAAGAAATGAGAAGGAAGCCAAAGTTGCAGTGGAGATCCCCAAGATTAAGAGAGGCCAGTAACATGTGACATCTGCTGAGGATAGAAGTAGAAATGGAGCAGAAACAAGACAAGAGAGAGGCCATGTGGCCTGCAACCAGCGAGGCCATAGGGGTGGAGCTATGCAAACTCTTTGAAGAAAACATCATGATGCTATGTGCCCCAGATGCTTGACATGCAGCTACAGAATTTGTTTGCCCAGCTGGATTTTGGTCTTGCTTTGGTCTCATCCCATCTCTCTGTGCTTCTACATCTCCCTTGTGGAATGGAAATGTTTATTTTGTGCCATTATACATTGGATATATGTAACTTGCTTTTGATTTCCACAGTGGAAAAGAGCCAAGTTTTGTTTGTGTCTCAGAAGAGATTTTGGACTTGAAATTTTGATAATGTTACAACTGTTAAGATTTTGGGGACTCTTAGAAATGGACTGAATGTATTTTGCATTGTGAGATGCACATGAGCTTTAGGGAACCAGGGGCGGAATATTATGGTTTAGATACAAGGCATCCCCTGAAACCTCATATGTGAGACAATATACACATCTATTACCTCATTACCCCCAAAAGAGGTAAAACAATTAGATTATAAGACTTGTAACATAATCAGTGGATTAATTCATGGATTAAGTGGGTGGTAGCTGTAGGTAGATAGGGTATGACTGAAGGAGATAGGTCTCTGGAGGTATGCTTTGGTGTATATATTTTGACCCTGGTGAACAGAGATCTGTCTGCTTCCTTGGCACCATGCTCGGAGTTGCTTCCCTCTACCATGCCTTCCACCATGATGTTATGCCTCACCTCAGGCCCAGAGCTATGGAGTCAGTGTACCATGGACTGAATCTCTGAAACCATGAGTCAAAATAAATTTCCCCTCTTTAAAAAAAGAAGAGATCTGACTTACATGAACTCTGTAGTAAAGAAAATTAAAATAATAAGCAACAGATCTTACTACTTTAAATACAGAATTCATATGGAACTCTAATGTAATTTAAAATATACAGAATTCTCTCTCACTTGTTGGATGAGGTAAACAAATCCTCTCCCTCAGTAGTAACTGTAAGATGGACAACCATTAAAAACAACAATTTCAGTACTCTGGAAATTGACCAAATGCAAACAACAGACTGAGAGGTGCTTAATCATAAAAACTACTGAACTTCAGATAAAAACAGTGCAAGAAATCATATGTGAAAGACCACATATTATGTGCTGTCATTGATATGAAATATCCAGAAAAGGCAAGGCTGTAGAGATAGAAAATAAATCAGTGTTTGCATGACACTAGGTATGGGAACAGGAGTTGGCTACAAAATGAATCTGTATAGGCTACCCAATTATCTCTACTCAGTCAAACCATTTGATATCCCAATACCATTAAAATTTACTGAAAATGATCCATCTTTTTTAGTCTTTGAAATAATATATTGAAACATCTTTTGAAAATAGAAATATTATCCTAAATTTAAATATCTAATTAATTACCTTTGCTTCTCTTTTTTAGTCTTCACATTGTAGACTCTATATTCCAGGTTTTAAATAAACATTTATGAAGTCTATAAAACTTCTAGCCATAGCACCAATACCACTCTGGCTTAACCAGGAAAAGATGACATACAGGATTTTCTATCTGAAATTTCATTCCACAATTCAGCATAAATTACATTAATAAAACCAGTTACATACTTTTGGTTGATATATTACCTTGTCTGACTTGTCAGTCTAAAGTCAGTAGTAGATTCCTTAAGTAAACCAATTCCTTGAATATCAATGACATCATCCACATCAGGCTTAGTAGCAATCAACAGCATGGGAAACTTCCAGATTCCATCTGTTATACACTCGATTTTCAGTGTAATATGAGACCTTGAATATAAAAGGAGATTTTAAAAGCCACTGTAGAAACACAAGTAATGAGAACAAACATAGCAAATCAATATCTAAGATCAAAATGTAAGTAAACTTTGAGGTTTCATCAAAACCACTGAGTCATGTAATTCTTAAATAATGCAGATGACTGTTAATTACATCTTAGAAATACTTTGTGGATGATTTTTATATTATCATTATCCCTTTGAGGTAATTGTTTTGTAGAGCATCTTATCTGGTGTTTGTTTTCTAAAAACCAGTAGTTTATGTAGAATGGACTCTGCAAATTTTCTATAACCACCCAAGAATATCATGGTATTTAAGAATGTAAGAATAGACTTGACAAATGAGTTCAAGTTTTATAATAATACATATTCCATTTGGGGATTTTCTGTCAAAATGAACCATTGTGAGAAATATGGTCCATTAACATGTACAAAGCTCCAAATTTAATTGAATCTTTTTTTAAAAGTAAACTGTAATTGGTAAGGACCACATAAAACTTGCAGAATTGCATATAATTGAATGGCAGTTGAGTTAAGGAAGAAAGTTGACAAAGATAGACTTTCAAAGTATTTGACTAAGGTGAAGAGTGGAGAGAGAGGATAGTAGTTGGACTTGAACAACGATTTTGTTTGTTTGCCTGCCTAGGGAGGAAATGACTCAAATGCGCGTAAGAATGTGGTTGTAATATCCTAATTCCGGATTGAAAAATGAAATCTCAAACTGTTTACCTAAGTGTCAGAAAGGAAAGCTCTGTAAACTCTTTTCCTTTGTAGGTAGGTGTATAAAATTGGTCAGCCATTTGGGCAGCAACTGGTCAATATTTTACCAAATTTAAACACAGCACACAATAAACCAGCAATTCCCACTATTAGTAATTTCCCTAGAGATATGCTTCCAATATATCAAGAAGTGATATGTATGATGTTTATTTCTGCATTTTTGATAGCATTGTTTATACTTTCAAAAAAGTGGGAGTGGCCGGGCACCATGGTAGTGCACACCTATAATTCCAGTGGCTCGGGAAGCTGAGGCAGGAGGATCACAAGTTCAAAGTCAGCTACAGAAACTTAGTGAGGTCCTAAGCAACTTAGTGAGACACTGTCTCAAAATAAAAAATAAAAAGAGCTGTGGATATGACTCAGTAGTAAAGAACCCCTGGGTTCAATTCCTGGTATAAAAAAAATAGTGGCAGCAAAAAATTTTAAACTGTTATTTCAATAGGGTGCTGGTAAAAAAAAGAAAAAAAGCGCATTACATAGAAACAATGGAGTACTATGCAGTATAACTAGGCCAATGTCTAGTGATATATCATTAACGTTAACATCTAAAATAAAAAACCTAACCCTATGCCTCTCTCACACTTTCTTGTTATAGAAAATGAAACTATATTCCCCTTTGCACTGTTTTCAAGAACTAATTTTCACATTTCTACTTTTTCTGTCTTACAAGGAAGAGAGAGAACTTCCATAATTTAGACCTATTGTTTTATTTTATTTTTTCTTATTTTACTCTGTCTTCCAGTGAACTGTCACAAATATATAGGAAACAGGAATGGTAGAAATAAATGAACATGTATGTATGTATACAGAACACAGTTGTTAAGTGCTACATCAGATCATCCAACACTTATATAATTTTATGAATGATGTATACATGTTTTCCTAAATCAGTTCTCCAAATATTTATCCTTTGATAGTTTCCTATTGCTTCTAGTACAAAAGATGGACCTATTACATCAAGACCCTAAATGATAAGAACCCAACCACTCTTTTCAACCTTATTTCCTCCTTTGCTCAATATTTTAGAGAAGCATTGGTCTTCTTACTATTCATTGCCCATGACAAACATTTCTTGTTCCATATCCTCTGCATTCTTTCCTTACCTCAAATGCTCTTCCTAGTCGTTATCATCTATAAAATCTTAATTCAGACATCACTTCATAGAAGCCTAATGATCCACCTTGTCTAATGTACATCTTTCAATAGTTCTATTTACCCTATTTATTTTCTTCTCAGGACCTTCTGAAATTTGCTTGCTTACTTATATATTTATTTCTCTGTTATCTATCACTCTCACAAAGAGAAACACTCTAAAAGTGCAGAAATTTTGTTTCTTGTAGGAATCAAATGATTTTTTAGTAAATTAATGTACATATTCAAATGACTATTGCTGAATAATTCCATTCAGCAGACCAATTCTTTGAGATAGCATGAAATTACCATGTCAACATTTTAGGCCTGCAGTGGGGAAGTCTACTTAATTTCAGGAATGGCACAATTTTGGTCCATACATGGATTCATAACAAAGTGATATCAACATTGATATCACAATACATGGATTGATAACAATGTGATATATGTGATATCATTTATTCTAAGTTATCTCCTCCAAACTGAAACAGAACTTGGGGTTCTCATTATGTTCAGTTCTTCAACAGGTAAAAGTTTCCAGAAAAAAGTCAAGCTAATATAATTAGTATTTCTGAAGATAAAACATAACAAATGGTATCAATTCTCATTAAAAAAAAACTATTTAGATCCGTGTTACATATTCACCAATGATAATATTGTTCTCCTTCTAGCTGTTGCTGAATATTCCATATCATTAAACTAATAGAATTACATAACTAAATGTAAAAATACTAGCAAATGAACATTGAAAACTATGAAAATGAAATATAAAAGAGGGCAATGTCAACATTTATAGTGCACTATTTTCTTGTAGCTTGAATTTATTACTGCTTCCTGAAAATGACTCTGGTATTATTTTGTTATTAAAATTATATTCATAGCCACTTCGAATATATGCATTTCTATATCAAATGCACAGTTGCATAGTTTAGAGGTGATTAAAAGCATGAGTAATATTTTCAGTTGTTTTGTTCATTGGCAAGCTTTCTTTTTTTTATGTATTGATTTTGATCAGTATCTCTGCATTCAAACACAAAAAAAATCCCTATTTCAGATGTGGCATATCATATAATATTTACAAGTGCTAAGTGTCAGTAGCCCAAAGAGTAAATATAAAGCCACTGGATGAGGTTTCCTAAAGGACAGACATTCAAAGCCTACTATTACATATCCACTTACATTTTACTAACAGATGTGTAGAATTATGGTATTAAGTGGTAAAGAGCAATGAAAGCAGTTGCAATAATTTAGGCATTTTCATCATTAGAACTGGTCTGTTCTGAAAAGTAGCATTAACTTTAGATTATGCAGAGGGAAATGAGAGGGAGAGGGTATGAAAAACGGTGGAACAAGACACACATCATTACCCTATGTACATGTATGATTACACGAATGGTATGAATCTACATTGTGCGCAACCATAGAAATGAAAAGATGTACCACATTTGTGTACAATGAATTAAAATGCAGTCTGTAAAAATAATAATAATAAAAAAGAATTAAATGAAAAAGAAGAAATATGCTGCTGTATATCACTTCATCAGTTTCCTTAAAAAAGATATTATAAAATAGGTAGTGGTTCTCTTTTGCTAACGTGACACTCTAATGACTTAGGGAGGTCAGTGTTTGAAGAATAGCTTAGATTTCCAACCATTTGGGCAACATTAGAATACTTTTTGTAGTTTATTAGCCAGAAATAATTTAGCCCCAAACATTTCTCTTAATAGCATCAAAGAAATAATATAATACAAATATTGAAAGATGGAAATAAAAACCAACCTTATTTAACTTAGTTAGATTAGTTTAGTTAACATTACATAGTTTAGTTAGCTGAGAATAATAATATTGTTTAAAGAAAAAGAGAAGGAGAGCAGGTTTACCTCAATGGTTTCTTTGGTGTAAATGTCAGATTGAAGACCAATGATATCATTTCATGTTTGATATTATAACTTTTTTTGATCAAAAATAAAGCCAAACAGGATTCCAAGGTAGATCTCATAACTTCAGTTTCAAATTCCATTTCATATTCAAATTCACGTATTTTAGGAATTTCTAGGAAAATCAAGATTAAAATATATTTCAATTTAATTAAATATGCAGAGATTAAACATCAATTTATATGCCAACACTAGTCATGCACAGGTATTTAAAGAAAGGAGAGGCCATAAATTATCTAGCTCTGTGTTCATAATGTCTAGTACATTACCAGTTATATGCATATTTTA
Source organism: Glaucomys volans (assembly GCA_020662805.1). Classification (NCBI taxonomy): domain Eukaryota; kingdom Metazoa; phylum Chordata; class Mammalia; order Rodentia; family Sciuridae; genus Glaucomys; species Glaucomys volans. The sequence continues at coordinate 201,424 of JAJEJO010002653.1, forward strand.
TCAAAAGATAAATAAATGAATGAATATAAAAAGTAAACATAGAAGACAATTCTTGCCATCCTTAAATCCTTATACTTCTGGATTATGAAGAAGGAAAATCCCAATAGAAATTAATGATCAATATTAACTATGAAATAGAGATGACATGAGATGTACTCTGTATTATAAATGTTTATTAAAAGCCTATAGATGTGAAATACATAAAGGTTTAAATTTGATTTTAATTCAAATTAAACAATTCCAAAACAGCATGCCAAACTATTACAGGAGAATTCTCAATTTTAGATATATTTCAATAAAAGAGTGTTCTTTATGTTTTAGTCTTGAAATTTAAAGACAATATGTTTAGCAAAATGTTTTTAACCAGCAGCTTACCAGAGGTGACAAATATTAGAGTTCTGTCCACTGCAGAAGAAATCCTAAATGCAGGATTATCATGGAGATAAGCTGCACAAATACGTATTAAATTTATTCTTCATTTACATGTAAGTGGCCCAAACTACAAATCAAGAAGTTTGTCGAATGTGGATAATAGAAGAAAGGTCAAAGAGTCATGACTTGACTTAATCCACAACTGAGCTCATTTCTAAAGTCTGTCTCTGGTGTATAAACCTAAAAGTGATCCTTAGATTATATTATTTTAATTCAGAACAGATAAATAGCAGTTTCTAAGCAATTTTAACAGACACCAGACCACTTTTTAGAAGTACTTAATGTTAAATTTTGCTACTGAGCTCTGAATGATAGCTTGGCTATGACAGGACACATAAAAAGAAATCTCTCATCTCCTAAATTGCTGATTTTCAAGTGATTGACAAAATCAGAAATTATTATCCCCATCAATAACCATCTCTGATGTAGCAAAATCAATGTGTCTACATATAATGTATCTATTTGTCCTGACACTGGAATATAGAAATGTCCCATAGCAACACACAGTCCATACAGAGAAAATAATGTTTAGGAATGTTAAAGTGTCTTAGGAGAGATGAGCTTTCCATTTCATTCAAATAACATAATAAAGATTTTTTTCCCCCAGTGTTGGAGCTAGAATCCACAGCCACCTGAATGCTAGGAAAGTGTTCTACCACTGAGCTACACCCCCAGCTAACGTTTTCTTTTTCTAAGCATGTCTTGAATGTACTTTATATCTGCATCTGTTTCTGCTTAATTATGGAAGCCTTTATGGGAATGGTGGTTGCAGAATGAAATTAGGGAATAAGAAGTTAATTTTAGTTTTAGAAGCTTTGAACCCCCTCTAGAGATCTGTTACTATGGATGTCATAATTAAATTCATAAGAAGGTCTATTAGTATAAGATACATTAATGCTTATTGGCTAGGGGACAAAGGTGAGGGAAGGAAGAATCATTGAAAGGAAAGGTACAGTTCCTGTCCCTATAGAGATTATGATCAAGGGAAGGAACTGACAATAGCTAATATGACAACCAATTTTAAATTGTTTCTGTAGTATCTGCTACCACAGAGAAAGGAGGCTATGCGAGTAATCAGTCTTGGGAATTTGATTGCTAAGGATTCCTGTAGAGGAGACCAATACACCAAAACTGAAGGGTGAGTGAGGGAGAAAACATCTATTCATTGAAGAGATCTGTGGGAACTGTTCATGGTGTATAAACCAGCAAGATCCATTAAGGAACAATTTATGTGGGTGGAACAGACAGAGTGGGAGGACCTTGTCAAAAAATGCAGCCAGCAAAGTAGGCAAGAGATAGACCACGTGGGGGTTGGGGATTTGGGACTTCTAACTGGTGATTATCATCCAATTTCAGATCCTTTCCAACATTGAGGCATCATATCTTTGCACTTTTTTCATAGATGATTCTTTTGTATACTTCTGAGAAAACTCTTTGAATGCAATTGAGAGGGTTGTTTTCTATCTTTTTAAAAAAAATTATTTAAAAGGTATTTATTTACCTTTATAAGGGTATTTATTTGAGAAACATGAAAAACACAAAAGAATAATTTATAAGCCACTCCACATGATAAAATAGGCAATAATAACATATATTTTTGTGAGCAAAAACACTCAAGTATATTAATGACAGTCATACAGGTATAATACTTATGAACTGACAAACCGTATTCAAAGAAAAAGAAAAAAGTGAAATACATAAGCGCTATCACTATGGTTGGTAATTGTATTTCCCCAAGTTTATAACTGGGGTCATATGAAATACTGTGACAGACAATCTAAGTCTTCTGATGAGATTGATCCAAAACTGTGATGGGTTAGCCCTGCATATGCAAGTCCCAAGGAGCAGAGGTCTCAAGAAATATTATCTTTTCCTGAAGTCATTTGTCAGTGACTCAGAAGAAGCGTTCTAGTACATCCCTATCCCATAATACTCAATCAGAGCTTTAAATGATAATAATGGTAGTATTCTCCACTTATGGAACACACATTGAGAACCAGGCATTTTCTAAAGATTTCACATTTAATCCTGAAAAATATCCTATAAAATGGATACCATTATTATTTGCATGTTACAGAGGAAGAAACTTGAGTTTACAGTGAGGTAAAATAATATTCTCAATATCCTATTAAATGAAAGAACACAAACTGTATGACTTCAGATTTCTAACCTAGAATAGCAGGCTCATCCTATGACACAAGAACTCTGGGGCACTCAGAGGATGAGGGTAAACAACAGAGAGGGGCAGTTACACTGTGAAACTACTCCTAGATTAAAAAGTCCCATAGAGAAAGTCACTGAACAAATCCTTAAAGAAGCACAAACAACACATGAGCCAAGAATTACTTAGGAAGAAGAAATACAATTATAGGGGATATCCCTGTCCAGAGAGAATGATTTGTAATCTTCCATGTGGGAGATGTAGGAAGAGCCACTGAGACATATGCATCCTTGCAGCTGCTGAGTGGGTATGATCCTGTGGAACCCCCGGGATTATCATGCTTGGGTAGCACACTCTCAAGTGATCCCCCTCCCATGGGACAATGTCTCAGGAGAGTCTCGCCGCATCCCCTTGTCTCTCCTTCCGCATTGTGCAGTTTCTGACTGGACCACCCCTCATAGGCTATCGCATTTCACGCTTCTTTGTTCATTAGCTTCCCCCCTGAATAAAAGATGTGTTTCTCCACCTTAAAGTTGAGATTGCATCCCAGAACCTATCTCCCAGAGTCGATTGTTCCTCTACCGCCTCACTCCCTCCAAAGGAAAAATCCCACATTCTGTGACACTTTTAGAAGTTATATTATAAAATACAGTCTAAAAATTCAAGTATGATAATATCCCAGTAGGGTAACATCAATTGATTTATATAGTATATAAATCCACCATATTAAATAGAGATTTTTTTTCTTTGAATCCCTTGACAACAGAGTCTGTCTTGTTAATTTTGGCATCTTTGGTACTGAGCATAATGTCTGGTAGCAAAGAGGCTTATAGAATGTTTTTGAATGATAAAGGTATACAGCAACCAAACCTGGTTAATTCAAAGGTATGTATGAAGAGTCGAAGCATATAGAGCAGAGAGGTCATTGCATTTTTACTTAATATGGCTTGATATTTTGATTGAACTCCGAGAAATATATGATGAAGATTAAAAGGTGGGTGATGGGAACAGAATGTTGGGGATTCTTAACTCCTACTTATCAGGTTTACATAAAGAGGCCTATTCACTCACAAAAAGGTGTGTGTGGGGGAGACATAGTAGGGAAAAAAATCAGCTTTAACCTGTCTCTTCTATCCTGGCTTGCCCTGAGAGTAAAAGCAACATATCTAACTAGTGAATGGAGTGAAGGAATGGAACATGAACAGATGAGCCAACACTTCTCTTTCTTTCCCAATATTTTGAATCCAGGATTCATCCTGTATTTTCCTCCCTTATGTGTAGATTGTTTGTCTCTGCAGGGAATCTAAAATTGGTCAGTTTGCTATGAATGCAATTGTTACTAAGGAAGGTACTAAGCTCAAATAAGTCCACAGAGCCAGCTCACTTTCAAATTCATATTTATAATTAATAAAGCTAACATTTTGGTCTCCATCTGCCTTATTTCCATATCTGTTCCTCAGCTGGTTTTAAACTCAGATGAGAAAAGAAAAGGATGCGATTAAATTTCACTCCTGAAACAAAATCAGAGTCTAAGTCACAGAGGAGTGCTTTAATTTCCATCCTAAGGGACTTAAGAGATAACAGGAAGCACAAAATGGCCTGGACAACATAACTCTTGGATATTATTCCGTGTGTGGTATACACTGTAATTAAATTACATGAGGGGGAAAGCAGTTGATCTGCTTTTGCATATACTAAAGACTAAAATAGCATTCAGACTTATCAGTCAGAACTTATCAGTCTTTTTGTCCCCTCAAAAAGAAAATAGGTGCAAAGGGAGGGCCAAGAAAAGTATATAGAGAGTGCAAGAAAGTTCATTATGTCCTTGAAATAGGGCAGGGAAAGAAACAAGTCATACGCCATATGCTCTTAAGAAAAAGGATAAGGTCAACTAATTTATCAAATATTTAGATACTATAGAGACAGAAAATATTAAACTCAAGGGAACTGATTTATGACTGTACAGCAGGACATACTTCATGTGAACAATAAAGGAGATTCACAAATTAAAATGTAGATAAAAATAGATGAGCTTGCTGAGTTTGGAGTATTGAACAGAGAAAAATGGTATTTTAGAGAGAGTAATAGGTGGAGATAAGCTTGCAAACCTTCCATGTAGTTATCTTCAATATTAAGTATTCTTTTTCATCATGAAGAGTAATGAAGCAGTAAAATAAGAGCCATATCAAAATATGTATTTTCAAGAGCTATTTGAGAGATTTTCTTAATATGATTTTCAGTTTCCAAAATGATGGAGGCAGCTTCTTGACAGACCTTGATTATGTAGGAGGACATGGGTTTTTTCAGGTAGTAAGCTTTAATCAATTTATATTAGCAGGATATGACTTCAATGGTTTACAACCTGACAAAGTACAACTTAAGCAATTTAAAGTAGTGAGACAAATAGAAACGACCCCAGGTCTATTTCTTTAGCTCCCTTTACACTTAGTGTAACATGAGATTTGCACTCTTCATACATTTTTTAAAAGCACAATACTCTATTGTTAAGGATAGGCATGACGTTGTACAACAGGTCTCTAGAACTTATTCATCTTGCACAACTGAAACTTTATACCCATTTCCCCTTCCTTACATACCCTGGCAACTACTATTCTACTCTGTTTCTATGAATTTGACTATTTTAAATGCATTATGTAAGTCATATCATGTAGTATTTGTCTTTCTGTGATTGGCTATTTTAATTACTATAATGTCCTTCAGGTTCATCCATGTTCTTACAGATAATAGAACTTCCTTTAAAAAAAAAAAGCATTCAATAGCATTCCATTGTATGTTTATACCACATTTTCTCTATCTACTCATCTGTTGATAGTCATTTAGGTTGTTTCTATATCTTTTTTTTTTTTTATTTTGGAACCAGGGATTGAACTCAGGGACACTTGGCCACTGAGCCACATCCCCAGCCCTATTTTGTATTTTGTTTAGAGACAGGGTCTCACTGAGTTGCTTAGGGCCTCACTAAGTTGCTGAGGCTGGCTTTGAACTCATGATCCTCCTGACTCAGCCTCCCAAGTCGCTTGGATTACAGGCGTGCGCCACCACTCCCGGCCTAGGTTGTTTCTATATCTTGGTTGCTGTGAACAAAGTTGTAATGAATATGGAAGTATGGATATCTTTTTGAAATCCCGGTTTCAATTCTTTTGGTTAAGTATCCAGAAGTTGAATTGCTAGATAATACAATTGTTCTGTTTTTAATTTTTTGAGAAGACTCCATGCAATTTTTTTTCTTTTCTTTTTTTTTGTGGTGCTGGGGATTGAACCCAGGACCTTGTGCTTGACAGGCTCCATACTATTTTTAATAGCAACTGCACCAGTTTTTGTTCTTAACAGCAGTGTGTAAAGTTTCAAAAGTTTCCCCACATCCTTGCCAACACTCACTTCCTGTTTCCTTTTTTTAAAAAATAATAGTCATGCTGATATTTCATGATGGTTTTGATCTGCAGTTCCCTGATGATTAGTAATGTTGCATATTTTTTTACATAGCTATTATAATTCTTTGGAGAAATGTCTATTAAAGTTCTTTAGCATATTTTTAAATCAGGTTTTAGGCCTTTTAAATTATTATTGAGTTTAGGAGTTCCTTATGTATTTTTCAGATTAACCCTTCACCAGATAAGTGGTATATAAATATTTTCTCTCATTCTAGGCTGCTTTTTTTCACCCTGTTCATTGTTTACTTTACTTTGAAGGACCTTTTGAGTTTGATTCAGTCCCACTTGTTGATGCTTGTTTTTGTCTGCTGTGCATTTGGTGTTATGTCTATGAAATCACTGCCAGTACCATTATCATGAGAAGTTCTGCATCATGGGCAAGGTCTCTGGCAAAATCATGTTCCAAATCTCCCTACAGGCTTTGATGAGTGTGGTTTCAGATTCCACCAAGGTGCAGGAAACTTTAAAATTGTTTCTGCTTTCTTAAAAAGGAAATTTGTCCATGAATTGCTGCTGAATTAGTGTGTAGGGATAGGAGGAGGGTCCAGAATTCCTTACACCATCTTTTGCTATTACTCAGTGCCATATGATTTATTTCAAGTGATATACTAATTATTTGCATCATATTGGTGCTCAAAAAAATTTCAGATTTTGGAGCATTTTGGATTTGAGGTTTTCAAATCAGGGATGCTCTACTTGTAACATGTTTTAAATTTATTTTATTTTATTTTACATTCTTGAACCTTTACTTAATCATTATATCCCCTGTTTGAGATCACAGTAACATTTACAACAAATATCAATCTTTTGAACACATTAAACGAGCTGAAGTCTAGCCTATTTTAGAATTTTATTTTTTCTATAAAAATATGGAATACAAAGTAAAAGCACACAATAAACTTAATTAACTATTATCTGAAAACTATTTGGCTATTATGTTTGTCAAATTTTCAATATTTTAAACAAAATACATTCATTCAAGATTTTGTTTCTAAATTTAAAGCTTTAAGTCATGGCTTCAATAAGATTCCTTGAATTAGAAGAGAGAGTTGTGGAAGAAATTAAAGTTGAGAGGAAGTAGAAATTACAGTTTCTATAGCTTTTTCCCTTCTCATTATTGATAGAATCACAATCTATGTCTTTTAAATCCAGTAATAACTATAACTATTGTCATTTGTGAGCTAAATACTATGTGAAAACAAGCCTAATGGAGCACTCTTGAAGTACTAACTTGAATGTCATATTGTAAATGAAAATTAAATAGGGACCTGTGGGTGTAGCTCAGTGCTAGAGTACTTGCCAGGCATGTGTGAGGTACTGGGTTTGATCCTCAGCACCACATATAAATAAATAAATAAATAGTGTCTACAACTAAAAGAAATTTTTTTTTAAAGAAAACTACGAAATGTTTAAACAAAAAAGAAAATTAAATGGGCATGAATCTTTATAACTGAGCAGTCAGCAACCTATAATTGAAGATGTTTTAATTTATTGGGTTTTTTTAATGTCCATGATTATGTTTTTCTTACCATCGAAATCTTCAGAAGCATTATTATATGAATTTCTTTTTGGAAGCACTAAAAATTCTGTCAATTCTGGGGTAGGATTTGATCCAAAAAAATCACCAATAAGTGTGACTTCCACCTTCTCTTCTACCCGCTTCCTGGATTGACAATTTATGACAACTACAGGAGAGAAATATTTTCAGTTAAATTAACTATTAGGTTATATGATCATTCTTGACATAGAATAAAATGAACTATGTCATGAAAAATAAAACTTCCATTGACATACTTTGAATTCTCATCATATCTGACCTTGACACACACAAATACAAACATACACACACACGTGCAAAAACACTCATGCAATATCTACATATATTGACATCTTGGAAGCAAATATGAATATTAAATAAATATGTAAAAATATTATGACAAGGCAAATCTGTAAAATATATACTAGATTATAAAAGATCACATTGGATGCAGAAATCTGATTCAGGAACTGAAACAGTCATATCAATAACTCAAGTGGCAATTGTGGACATTTAAATTGGTATTTTTAAAAAGTATGGATATTCATTTTGGTAATATCAAGTTCCACTTTTATAATAATATTATAGAAAATACCTTCAATTAAGTTCAGCAACATTTATTTTGTAATAACACTTAAAATATTTCTATTAGATTTATTAACAGGCATATTAAAATTCACTTTGAAATTATTTGAGTAAAATATTTAAATTTTCAATTCTTTTTGCTACTGGGATTGAACTCAGGGGCACTCTACCACTGAGCTACACCCCCAGTCTTTTCTTTCTTTACTTATTTTTTATTTTGAGACAGGGTTTCATCAAGTTGCCCAGGCTAACTTCAAACTTGTGATCTTCCTGCTTCAGCCATGGGAGTAGCTGAGATTACAGGCAGGTACCACCATATCCTGCTTAAATTTTCACTTTTGAATTACTTTTAGATTTACAAAATGTATCTTCTTTAGCAATTAAAAGCAAAATTGTTGAATTATTTAAAATTAATGTTAAAATTTGACTGCATAATTTAAAATACAGCATTAAATATTAATGCATCTTTATATTTAATTCTTTTTTTTACAGATTGATGACTTTTTATTTATACATGCAATATAATTATTTTTATTTTTTTTATTTAATTTTTTGATTCATTGAACACAAATGGAGTACAGCAATTGTTTTTCTGGTTGTACACAAAGTAGAGTCACCCCATCTGTGCATTCATACATGTACACAGGGCAATGGTGTCTGTCACACATACTGTTATTATTCTTACCCCCCAACCTCAACCCCACCCCTCTCTCCCTCTATGCTCTCTATCCTTTCTCCATTCTTGCCATCATTCCACCCCACATTATGCATCATCATTCACTTATCAAAGAGACCATTTGGCCTTTGGATTTAATATTTTCACATGTAAAGTATGGGAGAAGCTTTTAATTATCTCATTATAAATCAAAATATTGTCTATATGTGCAATCACTAATTACATAAGGAAGTATTAATATATTTCTTTGGCATTAACTCTATAGTACCTTGAGGCCATGTGTACTGAATTGAGTCCACATAAATAAAAATATTATTTCTCTCAAACATAGTATGTTATACTTTTATTAAGTCAAATGCATATAGAATATAAATTGAATATAAAGGGGATAAGAAAATTAATATAAAAAAGCTTTGAAATGTATTATGTGATAGTTCATGGTATCAATAATAATACATTCACATAAACTGCAAAATTAATTGATGTCCCCAGATGTATGTTTTCACAATACATGTGATATTGCAGTATAAAATACTTTAATAAATTAATTTTTTATTCTAAAATTATATAGAGTTTTATCGAACAATCTGGATTTAGAATAAACAATGTGGATGTATAACAAGGGTTAAAAAGTTAGATGTAATTAAAGGTTCATTTTTTTTTTTTGGTGCTGAGGACTGAACCCAGGGACTTTCTATCCCCATCTCCTAAAGTTAGATGTAATTAAAAGAAATGAAATGGCTGGTAAAACTGTATAAGCTTTTCTAATTATAATAACTTCAGTTTTAAAGCATTAAATTGGACATTAGTGTGATCAAGTTACAACTGGTATCATGTACTGGTCTTGTCCTCTCAGTCCTTAGGAAATTAGTGCTCTGGCAATGCAAATCTCACTCAATCACAGCAGGTTCATTTTCCATTGTCTTCACAGTGTGACAGGGAGTGGAGTCCCTTTCCAATTATCTGCCTCAATGGAGAGTACTAGGTAAGAATGCACAAGAGAAAAGGTGGCTCACAGAACAACAAAAGCACTCTGAGTTTGCAAATCATCTGAGTGATAGATACACAAAAAAGAAAAGAAATAAAAAACTTTGACAGTGATAAAATTGAGCAAGGAAAGCAGTAGATTATCTCTGATGAGTTATTACATGAAGAACGGAGAATGGACTGTACAAGAAAGCAAATAATGTGTATAAAATTAAACCAACTTGCTGCTCAAGGGCATTTGTAGAGAAAAGTAATTGGCAACAGATTTTAGATTTTCAATAAAATGATTTAGTAACTAATATGCAATCTTTTTGAGAACACTGATGTTGCTATTAGATTGGGCTATTTACAGAACTCGTATTTGATTTTAAAAATCAAGTAAATACCAAGAAAAGTGACTCAAAGGAAAATGCCCTGGAGCATGTTTAACTTTGTTTGAAGGAAAATATGCAAGAAATTTATGTTGTTATATTCTCATAGGCTTTGTTGTAGACAGAAAAATTCTACTTTATGTCTTTAATCTGGGAAAAACAAGACTGTTTCTATAGTAGATACAAGCAACACTACTATTAGAATTCCAACAGAGTGATGTATAGGCTTTATTATATCACTTTGATCAGATGACTATATTATAAATTTTAAACAGTACAGCTCTATGGAAAATATATAATCACCTATCTTCTAGAATGAAATAAAATGTATTTTGACATGTATGTGAAATGTTCTGGAGAAAATTTATTGTATTTGAAACATTTATGTATTTGTTGATAATTTTTAAAAATTGAGTAAAAATATTTCAAGTAAAATAAATGACATGTATTGTTAAAGGCACTATTACGTATGTGGACTTTTTTTAGTTAAAATTAAACTGCATAAGTAAATATGTCATCTTGCTTTTTTTTATAATCAATGTATCTTGGGAAATGCTTTATTTACAAGCAAAACTTACTACTTGGTCTTTTGAAGTATGGGGACATAATTTATATCAGTAGAAGTCTAATTCTTTTTTGTTGCTGTTGCTGGGATCAAACTCAGGTCCTCACAAAGGCGGGTAAGCACTCTACCATGAAGCTATACCACTGTCCTGGAAGTCTAATTCTTTACATTTGCAATTAGTATTGGAAGGAAAAGAACAAAAGTAAATCTCAAGACTTTTCAAAACATCTGTGTGTTTCTCAAGACAGAGATCCAAAACAGTCCTTTGCTTTGCAGAACAATTGAGCGCATGTTAGTTATGAGAAACTATACCTAGAGACTGGTAAGGACTGGGATACTAAATTTCTCTGAGTTATCTAAGTGGAATTTCACTTCTTAGGGTGATTCTGGGAAGAAAATGGGAAAATTAAGGAATATGGAAGAAATGAGCAAATTATTGTGGAAAGAGAACACACAGAAACCTGAGAGAATCCTAGAATATGTGGAGAAAAAGGGGTCATTGAAAAAAACAAAGGTGTTCAAGGGCAGGGATTTTATATGGCATGTATATTGGCAAAGTAAACCTCCCTGAAAACTTTGGTACATTCTAATGGTTTTGGAGAACATTATAAAGATTTGCTTTGTATCTGGGATAACTAAGAAATGAATCAGCATCCTCACAAGGTAGTTCTTAGATGTCTAAGATGGCTGTCTTAGATGACTTCGCAGAAACCAAACTATGATGATTAAAAGTAACTTGGCAAATGGATGGAATTGAAGAACATCATGCTCAGTGGAATAAGCCAGACTCAGAAAGTCAAGGGTCAGATGTTTTCTCTCATAAGTGGAAGCTAGCCCAAAATAAGGGAAAAAGGTGAGTGGAGGGGAATCCCATGAAAATAGAAGGGAGATCAGTGGAGCAGAGGAAGGGGATAGAAAGGGAAAGAGGAGGGACTGGAAAAGAGAGGAAGAGTGGAATAAAATTTATCAAACTATGCTATATACACATATGAATATACCACAGCAAAGTCTACCTTTATGCATATCTATAAAGAACTAATTAAAAAATTATAAATAAATACAAGGAAGACCAGTAGAGTAGAGGAAGGAGATCAGAGGAACGGAGGAAGGAAAGGAAAGAGGAAGTACTAAGGATGAAATGGAGTAAATTATATTCTATGCATGTGTGATTATGTTAAAAAGAACCCCAATATTATGTATGACTAAAATGCACTAATAAAAACATAAGAGGTGACCTGAGAACAAAAGTACCCAGGACTCTTACAGGTCTAGTGCAGGGTTCTATGGGATGAAGGGGTCAGAAGTTAATTTCATTTCTACTTGAACTGATATCTGGATTTCACTAACAGGATGGCAACAATAAATGGACTGCTTTTGTGAAAAGTTATCAGACTCTCCTTTTTTTTTCAGTGCTGGGGATTGAACCCAGGGCCTTGGTGCTTGCAAGGTACAAACTCTACTGACTGAGCTATATCCCCAGCCCCAGACTCTTTTTTGAGAGAGGGGGTTATGTTTCAGCATTCCCACAAATAGGGTTGATCACTTCACTACTTATTTTCACTGGACCTCGAATTTCTTATCTGCATAAAGAGATGAGATTAGCAGATGGCTAAGGTCCCTTAGAATTCTGATGTTTTTATGACTCTAAAATATACCTACCTGGGGGACTTTTAGGGAGTGGTGCCTGTGGGAGTCCAATAAAGGGATATATCCACTGTATTGCTTGGATTTCATGATTGTCTATTCCCATAGTTCTAATAAGAAATTAAAATATGAAGAGTAAACAAAAAATGCTTTCAATATTAGCATAAAAGAGCTTATTCTTTATTAAGTTAATGGTATTTTAGTAACGTTTGTAAATTTAAACTTAGGCAGGGAGAAACTGAAAAAATAATAAAAATGTTTTGTAAATATTGATTTTATAAACATTTCTGAGCAAACCTTGGGAGAAATTATCACAAAGAAAACCATAATAAGATATAAGTTAAAGTTAAGGAGCTTTAGCTCTCTACTTTTACAGGTACAAGTGAATTTATTGATGTGACTAAATGGTGATCAATAAGAGGAAATACAGTCCTCATGGATTACATTCTAAATTGGACATATGAAGCACAAAACACAAAAAAAATCCCATGAAGCACAGGACTTACTTCAGAAAGTGATGAAGAATTTACTCTGAAAAATTCTAGGTAAAAGAAGGTGGGCATATGTCTAAATATTCTAGGTCCATAATACATCATTAGGAGAATAGCAGTAGTAGAAAATATTACTGATCATTGCTGAAGACAGAATTTTCTTGTTAAAATGAAAAGTATGACACTGCAGATAAGACCAGTTGTACAGGTGACTTGTGCAACTGCATAAGACCCTACATTTAGGCCTATGTTTGTTGAGTCCTCTACCAAAACTGTCTTGAAATTCTTCATAATTTTTTAACAAGGATTTCCTCGTTCTTATTTTTCACTGAGGCCAACAAATTATGTAGTTACCTAAGAGGGGTAAAATACCTAGCAGAATGGATACTAATGGAACCAAAATTTAAAACAAATTAATTATATGGAAGAAAAAAATGAATATGGGAGACAAAATAAGAATTTCTTTTTAATTAAGAATTCTAACATTAAAATAAACTTTAATAGCGGAGAAAACATTGAAATTTTGCACATTATTAGAGTTTGTTTAAATTTCAACTAAGGAAGGAGAGTACAAATTATCTGCATTCTGGCAATGTTATATCAGAATGATATAACCATCTGGCGTAATGCCATCACTTGGTGAATGCTAGCTTCACAAGTCCTATAATGTGCCCAGAAAAGCTGCTTGCGTTGTCTTCAGGATATTGATTATTATTATTCAGCAGTCACTATTTTCCCAGTCAAAAAGGAGTACCTTTACATACCACTGACTGATTAATTGATAATGGTATTTAAGATTGAACTTGTTTATTACTCTAAACTCCAAATTCATAATTACCTATATCTCTGTATTTATCAGTATATATTATGCATATATGTCCATGTAACAAATATATTTTCCTTCTCTGAACATATCAATTTCAGCAGCTCAGAAAATATAAAATCATGAAATTTATAGTGTTTATATATAACATGCAAAAGAAATCTATTACATCAGTGCCAGTCAAAAACAATCATTTTCCTTCTATGTCTTTACTTAAATTTTACCTTTTAAACTCTGTATCCAATTCATCAAAATTGTCAATAGGCCAGTTTTCTCCATTTGCTCTCATCATTTGAACAATGACCATTGTTTTGCATAATTTCATAATTTTGGGCATAAATAACACTGGGATATCTATAGTTCCTTTAGGTGGTAACGCAATTCCTGCAAAACACACAACAATAATTTTAAATATTGTAAAAACTTACAGAATATAAATTTAACAGCACAAAGTAATCATTAAATTCTTTCAATGATTATTAATTTTTTCAAAATCACTTCTGAATGAAAAAATGTTATGCCAAATTCTAAGTATACTTCATTATTTTCCCTCAAATGTCATTGAACCTCTTCAAAAACACATTTTATCCTGAGGTGAGAAGTTCATCTTGAAAAGTTTCCATGTACTGAGGAAATGTTGAAAGTGATGGCTGAGTTTTCCCAGAGTGATAAGAGAACGATAAAACCCATGAGTCTGTTCAAGTCTTACCACATTTTCTAGAAGATAGTACAGCAATTTTACAGAGGAGAAAGTACAGTGATTTTTGATTCTTTAATTCCTTGTATATTTTTTTCTGGACCATAACATACTCAGGTTTCTATTTGGAGCCCCCAAATTGTGGCCAGTAAAATGTTCATTTATTTAGTGGATCCATGGGAAAAGCCAAAGCTTATTTGGAAAAGAAAGGTGCACTTGTTTCTAGTTACAAAAACAAGAAGGCAGAAAAACTGAAAGCATTTTCTTCCTTGTGTTCTAATGGATTTGAATTATTCCACCCTTTATAATTGGTAAGAAATGTGTCATCTGTGAAGACTGCCGAGTCCCAACTCTAGAGACTGATTTATGACATCTGAGCTGGGGTCCAGGAAACTGCTTACTTAAGTAGCACCTATTGTATGTGGAAGCAGATGGTTATGAGACCATATTTTGAAGGAAGGAAAAAAAAAAACAAATCTGTTGGATAAGTATGAAGAGATTAGAAGACTGGCAAGCTTCAGGCCATTTTTAACAATAAGGGTATCCACGTGATGAGTTTCTATCTTTATTTTGATGAGTAAAGCTACTTCTTTACAACATAATAATCATTGAGTACAGTCTTTTTTTTAGAAAATTCTTCATTATAAGACTAATGTTAATCAAAGCCATTTTGACTCAGATAAAAATACTAAACTATTAAGAACATCAAGAATGGAAATAGAAATGATCCCACTACAAAATATCCCAACTCAAAATTCTTAGAAATTTTCATATTTTTAATTGTATTCCCTGAGGAAAGGAAACTGTTTTAAAGCCTAATACCATAGTTAATAATAATGAATAACTAATAGTTAATATTTACTGAATATTGACTATGAGCTCTGTGCTATTACTTTTGACCACCAAAAATTAAGTGCTACTATGTTTCTCATTGTAGATATGGAAAAACTGAGGAAATTTGATTAAATAACTTGCCCAAAATCTCACTGAAAGATTGTTTTGTTTTCTAATAATACACATCTAAATAATGTCTATTATTTTCAACTCTGTTTTCATGAGCTTTATATTTTAATGAATCATTTTTGTGTGAAAGTTAATTAAAATGGATATATCTCCTAAAAATTATCAGTCTTATATAATATGAATGTCATTACATTTTGCATGCACAAAGATGTTGGTGAGAACTTGTAAGATATGTTTGAACTTTGGATCTACTCTTTTGTTTTCTATTGGTTTTATTGTGGTTTTCATTCTCAGTACAATAAAAGAGATCTTCTATTGCTCCTTTAAATCTACAAGCTTCTTTCCAAGGTAATGAAAGAGTAAGGTAGATGAATGTATATTTCAAAGGTCATAAGTGCAAATCCTATTAAGTGTATATAGCATATAGAAATTTTGGTCCTTTTTAAAATTAAAGTGAAATTACAGAATAATTCATTTTAAAACATGTTTGGATATAAACAGCAAGCACTGAGTCAAATAAACCATGCATGTATCACCATGGAAATCAAGCTTAGGAATTATCATTTGCTCTTACAAAGACATATTATCACTATAGATTATGTTATCACTAAAAATAAGCTCAGACTTTTAGATGGCATAAGAATCAAGACAGATAAAACAAGGTACTTCATTACTTATACTACCATGCTTTCTTATATCATTTAAATTGAAAGCATAGAAAGATAATGCTATGACAAATAAGTCCATTTAATTAAAAATCTAGTAGCATATTTGTGGTTTTAATTTTTTATCAAGCCTACAAGTAGAACTATAGTTGACTCCTGAATTTACCAGAAGATTCTTCTTAATATATTTATATTATTGTATATTATAATATATAATAAATATTATATAATATACAATATTATCATAGTATATTAATAGCATATGAACAATATATTACATGTTATTATACCCTTGAATTGTTAAAATGGTGGTTTGAAGAAGAGTTCTTTCATTGGTTATTCTGAGATAGTATAAGCTGAATTGTGCTTCCCCCAATACCCCAGCAAATCCACATGAGAGGTTCTATCCCCCAGTATCTCAGAATGTATTCATATTTAGAGACAGGGACATTAAAGAAGTGATTAAATTAAAATGAGGTTATTATGGTGCACCCTAACTGAATATGTTCAGTGTCCTTATAAGGAAATTTGGGCACAGAGAAAGAAACAACAGAGACACATGCACAGTGAAAAGACCACGTGAAGGCACCTTGAGAAGGTGACCATCTACAAGTCAAGGATAGAGGCTTCCAAAGAAATCCAACCTGATGGCACCTTGGACTTCTAGCCTCCAGAGCTGTAGGAAAATTTATTTCTTTTGTTTATGTATTTGTTATGACATCCCTAGAAAACTAAGACATAAAATTTTTTTATATATTTTCCTAGATGTCGTGGTATGGGATGCCATTAACTTTACTTTCAGTGACTCTTAACTCCAAACTCTTACAATATAGGTAAGACAGAGAAACTTGACTCTGACTGCTGTTTGGCTACTTTGATAATGGAAAAACTAAGGATGAAACATCATTCTTTTCCTACTTAGACCTCCTTCACTAAACAGGGATATCTATGAAATAGTGAGAAGGGCATTTAAGGGACTAAATTTGCCTCCAAAAGGATTATAGACTATTGCTACTTTATCTTGTCCATCATTAATAGAGCTGGCTAATATTTGAGATTCAATAAATTGGTTGTTCAATGAGGATGCTATCAAAGGGACTACTGCAGAAAAAGTAAGCATTAAGTGGAAAGTCATAGTACTCATGGAGGACATTGGGGAAAAAGCAGAAACCCATGCTTCTCAGAAAAAATGTTCAGTTTGAGACTTAACACAGTGCTTTTTAAGTAGGTTTTGGGGTTGTTCTGTGCAAACATGATTGCTAAGGTATATTTTACACAAAGAACAAAGCACCTATAAAGTATTATATTTTCTTTTTATGAATGCATTAGTAAACATTTAAAAGAATACATTTAATGTGTCCTTTTGAAGAATATATTAGTAAACATTTTATCATTGGCTCAAATGAGTGAAAAATCCAATATCAGAGACTGCTGACGAGAGACAAGTCAAAGAGTCTTCTGTCATCGAAGACTACCAAGCACAAGCTATATAACTACTGACAGATAGAAAAGAAGTGCTTCAAGCTTTACATGAATATTTGAAATAGAATATCTTAATGATCTTATCAGTCCTACTATTCTACAACATTTTCCCTTATAAATGGAAAAGATAATTAAGATTAGAAAAATAATGTTAGAGAACTGAATATTTTTTCTTGGAAAATAGCTAATTTTAATTTTAATTAAAATTACCCAAGAAGATTTTAAGATAAAATAATGTATACTACCACTACTATTATGATAACTAGTATATCTTATTGATAAATCACCATGTCTTCTTTTCTTCTGCACTGTATTAAGAAAACTTTAAATCTGTGCTTCATTATTCATTATCTCTGGTAAGTGGTTAAGTCATTTGAATTTCCAAGTGAGATTTTCCTCATATAAAATAGGAAGCTAATATAATATACAGTGCAAAGGTTTTGTTATGGCAATGGAACTACTTCAGTTACATTCAGATAATTACGTCTTGTACAGTATATTTTATTCTATGCTATCTTATTCTTTCACTTAATTGTCAAAAAAATACTTATGTGATATGCATTTTAACAAGCACTGTGAATAAGAGTGAAGAACACAAACTTCCTGCTTTTCCTGAGTCATGCTCATCCAAAATGTATTGTACTAAGGCAAATGGTACTAAGAGTAGAAGTTTAAAAATAAAATATATATTATGTACATTGTTAATTAAAACAGTAAAGGCTTAGAGAGTGATGTGAATCTTAATTCAGGGTGTTCCAGAATGACCCTCTGATAGGGTGTCACTGGAACAGAGTAGGAAGTGTGAAAAGCCTCAAGACATCTGTATGGGGGATATTGAGACAGCAAGTGGACATGAGTGGGGAATCAGAGGAAAGATTGAGGCTGTGCCTATCAATTTAGAAGTAGTTTGACAAAATGAGATCCCCTCAGGAATGAATGTGGATAAAAGTGAGGAAGGGAGAAGACTGAGCCCTGGGATTCTACAAAGTCAGGATGACAGGATCAGCAAAAGAGGATGAGCAGGACTTCCTAGAGAAAGAGAGAAGAATCATGGGAAAATTGAGTCTTGGAGGCCACTGTTTCCAAAACAAGGAGGGATCAACTTTCAAGTAGAGCTTCTGGACTGAGCAAGATGAGGACTGCATATGGATGATGAGAGCTGGTTATGTTAGATTACTGGTGAACTAAAACAGCAGTGACAGTAGGACTATAAGGGAGGAATGAAGATGTGTTAGCACAGGATCATAGGATATTGGAATAATAAGCGAAGGCAGAAAGCAAGTCAGCCTTTTAAGTTGTTTTGCTATACAGAGGGATCAGAGAAATGAGATGGTGGCTGGCAGGGATAGGGATAAAGAGGAGTATGTCTTTTTAACATTGAGAGCTACTACAGCATGTGTATGTTGATAGAAATAATGTATTATGAACTTATTACAGAAGACATGGGGGAGAACTGGAGAGTTCCACATAGTCAAGTAGGTACGAGGTTCACCATACCTACTGGAGAACTGGCTATAAGAGCAACAGAGAGCTTTTCTAATATAATGAGAGGGAAGGCAAGGCTCAAGGATACAAAAAAATTAGGCTGGTCAATATAACAGAACAACCAAATAGATTTTTTGATTATTTATTCTTAATGAAATAGGAGGGAGGACTATCAGGTCAAGAAGAAAAAGAAATGTTGGATGTCACTAGTAACCATCATGTTTCAAGCCAATGTAGGAATAGGTAGAAAATTGGTCATGGGTGGAAAATTGGATGGAAAGTTTTGCAGGGAGCAAAACCACATAAATGCCTTTTTTTTTCTAAATGCTGATGCTAGAACTCTACTAATTTAGCTCTGGCTATTAGCAATCACATAAATATAAATTAAGCATATTTCATCTTTTAAAAATAGATATTTTATGACATTTGTTATAATTTATTTTTAATTTGGTCTTGAGATCTCTCTGTCAAGAGTGATTAAAGGCCAAGACACAAAAGAGACACTCTCTAGAACTCTGATGGAGGTGATTTTGGTTTGTGTGTCAGGTAAGGCACAACAAGGAGGTAAAACCAAAGTACATGCAACAGAAGAAATTTATTATTCATAGGTGCAGAGAGGTTAGGGGTGCTGGCAGGGTACTAATGGGAAGCCCCAAAGGCAGCAGGGAGATCAAAGTGGAAGGGTAGAGGAGACAATAGACAGGGGTGAGAGGGGTGGGGGGGAGATAGATAGAGGGAGAACCTATGGGACATGCCTTTAGCAAAGTCTATGGTATCATCCACTGGGTTTCACCACGAGGGGCAGAGACTAGTTAGTTTAAATAAAACATGCACAAAAGGGCAGGACTTACATGATACTTGTGTTGACTATTATACTTTATCATGGCTAGTAGCTATGAGATGTGTTGGGTTTTGAATCAGTGATATGACCAGACCATATACAAACAACCACATAGAAAGGGCAAGTTTTAACTAGGTCAAAGGTGAGGGAATATAGCTGAGTTTCAAATAACTTATGTCAATCCTAACAATGGATGCTGAGGTGGCAACTATATTAAAAATATGACAAATATGAAATGTAGTGTATATCTTTATCCTTTGCACTATTCTCTTATGATATAATCCTTATTCAATACCAATATTTATGGTAATTATAGATTTTACATGAAGTTGTCAGAAGTAAAAGAGAGATCTCATGTGCTATGATTTGTATAAATAAGCCCCAAAGTCTCATGTGTTACAGTTTTTTGGTCTCCACCCATAGCATTATTATAAGTAATGAAACCTTCAAGAAGTGAAGCTTAGTAGGAGGTTGTCAGCTCATTAGGGATAAGACTGTGAAGGAGACAGTGGAACCCTAAACCTTTCCTCTTCCTCTTTTGCTCCCTGACCATGAGGTATCTTTGCTCCATCATGCACTCCTGCTATGATGTGTGGCCTTGCCACAGGTCTGAAAGCAACAGAATCAATCAGTCATCAATTGGAAATTCCTAAGTGTGAGCCAAAATAAACCTTTTCTCTTTATAAGTTGATTATCTTGGGTATTTGTTATAGTAATATCTGATTGATATATCATGTCTTCTTTATCCAGTTATCTCCAATAGTAGCATCTTGTCAAATTATAATACAACACAAAAACTCCAGAATATTTATATTAATAAAGTCTATACACACACACACACATACACGAGAAGCATTGTGTCACAGAGTGTCTGCAATTTTTACTTCAACCATCAAATATGATTTAAGAAACTTCGGAGAAGTAGAATAGTCTATTAACCCTTATTTTTTACCCATTCTAATATTTCTCCATTTTTTAAGTTCTAATCTTTTATGCTATTATTTCCTACATGTTTAGATAACATGCTTTAGCTATTCTTTAAAACTAATTTGATTATAATCAATTTATTTTCTTTTTCTTAGTCTGAGAATGTCTATATTTTCCCTTTATTTAAAAAGGATATCTTATCTGAACATAGTACTCATAGTTTACAGTTACTTCCTTTCAGTACTTGAAAAATGAATACCATTTTCCTTTTGGCCTCCATAGTTTCAGATGAGAAATTTCCTGTCATTTGAATTGGTACTTCCCTATAAGTAATGCTCTGTTTCTCTCTAGCTGCTTTCAAGGTTTCTTTGTCTTTAGTTTTCAGAAATTAATGATGATATGTCTTGTCATGGATTTTTTTCTTCTCTCTATTTTTTTTTTTTTGCTTCAAACTTATTGGAGTTTACTCAGTCTCTTGAATCTGTAGGGTCATGTATTTCATCAACTCAGCAAGTCTTCAGACATTATTTCTCTGAATAATTTTTCAGTCATACTCACTCCTCTCTCTCTGGAGATTTACAAACATTAGCTCTTTTGTTATCTTCTTACGGATTCCTGGAACTCTGTTTGTATTTTTTAACTAAGTTCTTTCTATTGTTCAAATTGTGTAAATTTTATTGATCTGTCCTCACCGTCACTGATTAAATTCTCCATCATCTCCATTCCACTCGAGTCCATACAGCAAGACATTTATTTAACATATTTCATTTAATCAAGTCTAAAATTTACATGGTTTTTATTCAACTTATATTTTTCCTGAGATTATCCATTTTTTTCATTGGTTTCATGGGACCTGAAAATTGTTTTTGAGGCAGAGTATGGTTCACTGACTCATATTACCTCATTGAAGATGGGTAGAAGTTATGCTCCCTTCTGAGCCCCACTGAAACTAAGAGAAAAGATGGGAGAAAGCAGAGCACAAACTAGCTCACCTTTTACCACCTCATTGATGCCAGGTGGGATTGGAAGTTCAGTTTTCATTGTCCGTTATTCCCATATAGGAAGAAAAGAAGCATAATGCCAACTACCTTGCTTCACGTGGTTTTATCCTTCCTTGTTGATGCTTGATAGGGTATAGGCTGTTGTCCCTACTGGACCCCACTGACTCCAGGGGTTAGAGTAGGGGAGGGTAGGAGTACCTATCAATTTTGCTTCATACCGTGATGCATCTTGATGACAGTGCAGTCAGAAGAAAAATGGATTGCTGATTAGCTCAACTTATACCAATCTGCTCGGTCTCAATGACAACATGTGCAGACAGAGATGGCAGTCCCTCCAGGAACTAGCTCTTTAAGTATCATTGCTTTTAGATGGGGATAGAATCTCAGCTTGATACTTAATCCTGTTTGTACTACCTTAGTGAGGTACTAAGCTCCACTTGTGTCTGCCAGGAAGAAAAAGGAAGATCAGCTCTCTGAATAACACCAACATCACTATTCTGGCAGAGCAATCAAAGCATTGCCAGCTTCTCTTGAGCCATGGCAGATTAGCTTCCTGCCTCACCCCATTAATAGTACAAATAGCAGGGAGGAATGGAAAAAGAGTGGGATAGAAATCTGACCACTGGCTTGGCCACACTGACACAGTGGGGGTGGGAAAATGTGTATCTTTTTCGATTAATATTTGGTTGGAGTAAGGTTGATATTACCAACAAGCCTTCTGTTGTTAGGCTACCCTTTTCCAGATCCTTTGGCTAGGGAAAACAGACTTTGGGAGGGGAACTTTTTTGGTTTTGCCTGTGGTAGCTCTGGATGGGTAGCTTCCGGAGCTCCCTGTGAAAGATTTAGGAAAAGTGTTATGAAAATTCAGGGAATTTACTGTTGTGTCATTCTTTATTCTGAGATCCATAAGCAGTTCATTCACATTCTCGTCATCTTTCTACCTTCCTATGTTTATTTTTTGTGTTATATCAATGGACTTTAGTTGTAAGTGGGAGAACCTGAGAGGAATGGGGCTACTCCAAGTTGGTTAAGCCAGAATTCTAGAGGGATTGAAATTATTGGGGATGACTTTGTTTAGAATATGAACATAAGTGTGAGTAAGGTTGGATGAAGAGCAAGGCAATCAGGAAAGTAGGACAGTTAAAGAAGAGATCAGCTATGTGGATATCAATGTTCAAAAGGATTTTTTTAAAAATATAGTGTTTGAGCTGGAGATATTTTATTTGATGACCTAAGAATCAAACCCAAAGAATTTTAAAGGAGAGGGAGAATGGTCTGGAAACAGATGTAGAAGAAGGAGGATACCCTTTTTAACTCCATGTCCAGGGTTGTGATGGTGAGAGAGATAAAGAGGCACCACTTCGAAAGGCTGAAGGAAAAGCCATGGCCTCTGAGGAATGAGTTACATTTCAAGAAAGTACAGAAAGCATTCAGAAAAGTTGATGTAGAAGAAAGAGGACATATTCTGATGGCAGATCACAAGTCCAGAGGATGGTATGGTAAAGTTGTAGGATTAGGGAAGGAATGATAATTGTGATAAAAAATTACAAGTACACTACACCTTGAGGACAAAAATATAGGGGATGATGAATCACTCAGAAGAACTGGTATTCATATGATAATAGAACCAAGGAGGTATCAATGTATAATGAGATGTTTCCACCTAGAAGAAATACAGTTTCTTTGGGAATGAGACTTTGGAGTAGAAAAAGAATGACTATAAGAATTTGTTGATGGCTTGAAAATAACCCACTAACTATTCAACACTCTATAACTACCTAAAGTATGTCTATACAGTGCTGTATATGAACTTTGCATTTTCAAAATTCAGCCCTCACTAAAACAAACTAATGTCATATGCAGAGAATTGTTAAAGTATACAGGAATTGAGTGCTTGGCTATAAGATATCTCACCATTTGCCTTTTTATTCCTCTTAGTTTTCTTCCTGATAGAAGTTGTGATAAATATCATAGCACCATTTACATGTGCTGGTAAGATGAGCAACATTTGATAATAGCTTTTTAAAAAAAATTTTTTAGTTGTAGGTGGACACAATACCTTTATTTTATTTTTATGTGGTGCTGAGAATCAAACCCAAGGCCTCACACATGCTAGGTGAGCACTCTCCCACAGAGCCACAACCCTAGCCCCATTCTTCTGCTTCTTGATAGTGGACAGAGTTTCCAGTACATGTCCAGTTGCTATAGAAAAGGACATCCAATATTACCAGAATTCAAGAATAAAAGTGACAAAAAGTAATGAGTGGTTATGCCCAGTCAAAATAGAGAAATCCTAGAATAAATGTTTTCATAAAATGTACTCATCAGTTATCTAAGAGATAACTGAAAAAAATACAAATTTAATCCCATCTGAAAGATTAACTTTTGACTAGCCCGCAGAGCTGGTAACAGTAGAAAGTTTCATTTGTGTACTTATTTTCTACCTACTCATGGAGACATAACAACTTATATCCATTTAGACCTAAATATACATGTGGATGTTAACTAAAACATAACAATTTCAGTTCAGGTATAACTGAATTTTTGACATATCAGACAGAGTTCCAATTACATTTGACAGATTCATATTGATTTTCATTTTAAACTCCACCATACTTTTGTGTGTTCTAGAATTTTTTTACTTTAAATTAAATAAAGGCTCGAAGTGATAGAATATTTTAATTAACCTCACTGACTGAATACAATTTTTACCCTGGAACTGAAGTCTGGTATTAAATATTTTTTCAATCAAAAGTAAACACCATAAGAAACTTAATATTTGTACAGCATAAAACAGGAATTTTGTTTTTAAGAATGCATCAGCCAGATCATAACACATGGCTTAAAACATATTTTAGCTTATCAGACTCTAAGAATTAAAATGAAAATGCCAAGTCTACAAAATTACATTAAATTTCTCAAAAATAACCCAAATGTGCTTAAGCTGTCACTACCTTTACTATCTGTCTAATTTTTATTTACAATTTCCATCTCTTGAGGACCTTATACAAAAACTAATACATTCTATGTTCTATGCAAGTGGATTCTATTCCAGTTATCTACACTATTTTTGCCCTAAATCTGTGGACCCATCTATCTACCTATTAACATATTTCATCTACAGATTTCTTCTATACCTTATTAATGTGGATAAGTTGCACAATTTCCATCATATTTTCTTTAAGACAGAAACTTAATATTGGATCCCAACATATTAAGGATATTATTACACCAATAAAACTAGAACTATATTTTGCAAAATGAAATCTCTCTTCAACTGACACCTTGTTTAGTTCAGATTAGTAAAAAATTATAAACTTATATAATGTATAAAATAAAATTATGTATCATGTTATAGAATATGTAATTATATCATTTGTATTTTAGTCTATCAGAGGACTTTTGTTCTAAAATTTTCTTATGTCATTTCTAACACCAAGAAAAAATGGAATTATTTGTAAAGGAAGAAAACATTGTAAATAGCACTGAAATTTTAAAAGTTGCTCTAAATGCCAACAGACTGATAAGAACTATTATTAGTAATGTCATTAAGTAAATCATATAATGACAATATCTTTGAGTCCTAATTCAATGATCTTCATGAATAACAGAATGAATATGCAGAAACATACTCTAAGAGGTCTACAGTTGGTGGCTCCTCAGCAACTCTTTGAACTCACCATTTGATGACCAGGTCCTATTTCTTAAGGCAGCCTGTTCCTTTTTAAAGAGAATTAGAAAATTCTTCCTTGTTTTAGTCCCTAGTTACATTGCCTGGAGATACCGGTCTCTAGTTGATATTCTTCTCTCTGAAGCAATACCAACTGAAGAATCTTCCACACTGACGAAGCCACTTTTCTAGGCTCAATATAATTTATTTCCTCAAGCTCCAGACCCAGTTCTAGACTTTCACCAATACCTTACTAGTTATCTAGACTTCTAAGGATTTATGATCCTGCCTGTCTTGTCTTTATGGGTCTTTCAATAGTCAACCCCAAATCAGTAAGGTCAGCTATCTGTTATATTTCACCTGTGATGAGTTGTTATTTGGAATCTCCAAATGTTGCCCTAAATTCCTATCTCCATAGAGTCCATGATCATTAGGATGTCATCATTTATATCTAGACTATAACATGTTGACTGTTGCCTTATCCTTAATGTAATATTTTCTAAATTTCTAATTTCACCCTTTCTAACAAATATATCTATATTCAGTTTCTGCAGTACCAATGGAAACTCAACCAGTTGATTTCATTTCCTCAGAGTTGTCCACCCACTTATATATTTACTAGCCACTTCCTGATATATGAAAATATGACGAGACCCTTTATCATTTAAAACCTATGAAAGTATCTTAATATATAGCATGTTTAACTGACCTAGTTATTCAAGTATGATTTAACCAACACAAAGAAGTTTATAGCAGTTATTTCTACTTAAAACAGTAATTTTACTCTTGACTCAAATTTTCTTTAGATATTTAGATAATCTTACTACAAAGTGTGTTTTTCTCAAATGAACTAAAAAAAAACCCAAAAGTGTACGTGAGCCATGAATCATAATATTCATTTTATTAGTCTTGAACCCCCATGTCAGAATCCATAATATTTTGTTATGAAGACTTCAACCAAACATTACAGAACACTAAGACTATATATTTGACATCTAGCATAGTGGCTCTCTTTTCTTTTCCTTTTTATTTGTTGCTGTGAAATGTGAATTTGGCAAATATTCTATGATTTTACACAAAACATAGATGGCACAAGGAAAAGAATACCTCAGAAATTTATTAGAGCCATGCCTGCAAGCTAATCCATTCATTAATGTCAATTCCTTCAGTAAGAATTTTTCTAGACTCCTTAACCAAAATTATATCCCCAACATCATGACATTCTTTATTCTCCTTCCCTGTCCATTTTTTCTCCCTGCCTTTTTAAAATTGTTTTCTCTGTCTTCCCATTAGTATGCAAACTCTAGGAGAGTATAGATTTTTTTTCTATTTGGCTCCCTGATGTATTCACAGAACTTAGAACAGGGCCTTAGCATAGAATAGTTTTCAATAAATATTGAACTAGGAACTATTCTGGTTGTCAGGGATAATTTAGTAAATGATACAGAAAATATTCCTTGCCTAATAGACCATAGCTTTAATGGAGAAGAAAAGATAAAGAACAAATAAATAGAAAACTAATTAATAGGTTTTACATTAATTATTTAGGGAGAGAGCATTAGTGCAGGCTATTTTCAGGGAGAATTATCTAAAAAGGTAATACTGAATGGAAGTCTAAAAGATGTGAAATAAATTAAACAAAAAGTTAGTGTATGAGTGTTCTGAATAGAAAGATGAACAATTTCAAGCCTTACATAAGGAACTGGCTCAGAATGTTGATACAGCAGCATAGTGAAGGGTGGGGGTAATTGAAGGGGGTGAAGTCAGGAAAAAAAAGCCTGAAACAGATCTTTTTGATCTCATCTCTTAACAGTTGACCTGGAAGATACATTGAGATTTTAAAGAGCATAATGACATAACCCAATTTATACAAATAATTACTCTGGATTATGTGTAGAGATCAGATTGTAGGAAACAGTGATTGCAGTAGTTCAGGTGGTATAGACTAGGGTGAAAGAACTGGAAGTGTTAAGAAGGGGTCTGAAATGGGATAGTTCTTGATGGCTTTGTTGTCGGTATTTACTGATGTGCTAGAAATTTGCAGTGAGAAAAGGAATCAAATCTGACTCCATGGGTTTTGACAAAATAAAACTGAATAAATAATGATGGCATTAAATGAGTTGAAGAAATTGTTGGGGCATAAATTAGCTTGAGAGGGTGATGGGGACAAGTAAATCAGAGTAATATTTAGAGTACATGTGATGGCCCATGCTGTAGTCCCAGCTACTCTAGAGCCTGAGGAGGGACAGTCACTTGAGCCCAGGAGTTTGAGGCCAGTCTGGGCAACACAGGCAAAAACCTGTCACTACAAACAAAGTGTGATATTCAGTTTTAAATATACATGTGAAGAAGAAAATGTACAGTCGTAACTCAGGAGAGAGTTTGGAGTTGGAGATAAAAATTAGGAGGTCACAAATGATAGCTGTTATCCACAAGCCTGACATAAATAATAAGGAAAACAATACAAATAGAGAAGAGGCAGGACTGAGTCTAAATTCAAGGCAAAATTTGGAGTCATAATAGGAGAGAGAAAAAAGTAGAAGACCCAGAAAGAGTGAACAATGAACAAGGAAGAAGTTTAAAAAGCCAAGTGAATATGGCATTTCAAAGATAGAAAAGTCAACTGTGTCAATTGTTATTAAGAGATAAAGTAAGAGGAGGACATAGTATTCGGTCTTGGAATTTGCAGTATGGAAACTACAATTTCCTTAAAAAAGTAATTTCATTCATGTTTTCAGTATTAAATCCTCACTGAATTGAGTTAGAGTATTGGTGGTAAAGAAGTGGAGACAGGCCAGGCACGGTGACACACACCTGTAATCCAAGTGGCTTAGGAGGCTGAGTCAAGAGGATCTCAAATTCAAAGTCAGCCTCAGTAGTTATTGAGGTCCTAAGTAACTTCGTGAGATCCTGTCTCAAAATAAAAAATAAAAAGGTCTGGAGATGTGGCACCCCTGGGTTCAATCCCTGGTACAAACAACAACAACAACAACAGAAAGAGATGGTGAGTATAGACAACTCTTTCTAGGAATTTTGCTTGGCATAAGAAAATTTTAAAAACAAGCAGAGAAGCAATGGCAGGGCCCATGTAATTACAGTGTTTATTTACATATGTTGATATTACAATAACATGCTGATATATGTTGTGGAAGTCATCTAGGAGTAGGAAAGGTAGATATAGGTGAGATAAGGGATAACAGAGGTAAGGTCATTGAAAAATGAGAAGAGGCAGAATCTGGGGCTAAAATAGAGGGGCTAGGTTGAGATGGGAGCAGAGACAATTTGGTCCTAGTAATGACAGCAAAGTCAGACCTTTCTTTTTCTTTTTCTTTGTCATCTAGGTATGTTTGCCTATTTGTATGCAAGTGTAGAAGGGGCAGAGAGTTGATCTTTACCTGATGGTTACAGATTGAATAACTGTTCCTGATACTTTACTCCTCCTTTTTATTATAATTACATAATCATGGCCTTTGCTTTGATTTGGATTTAACTTTATTGTGTCCCATATTAAGGTAGGCAGAGTATATTTCTCATCTTCACTGATATTAAGCATGAAAATGTGTGACTTAATTTTACCAATGAAGTGTGGGTTTAGATGATATTATATAAGTGGAAAACTTAAGAGATATTTTGTATTTCCATTTGTCCTCTAATGCTTCTTCCAACAACAAGAAGGAAAGTTCTAGGTATGTTCCAGAATGAGTAAATATATAGAGCAGTCCTGAATGGGATGCAAAATCTAAAGAGTCGCCTAGCTCATCGGAAGATCCATGAGCATGAAAAATAAATGTTCTGGTTCTAAAACTAAGATTACAGGGTTGTTTTTGCTATTCAGTATTAATGCAGCAATCACTGATTAATTTGCCAGGATTGAAGTTTTCCTTAGCAAATAGAAACTGGAAGATGGATAGGGAATTGAAAGCATAAGGGAGAGAATGACTACAATGATAGACAAAGCATAAAGACTATAAGAAGTTTGAACTATAAGTTTTCGATATACTAAAATCCATATAGTTGTATTATAGGGATATACAATGTACTTGTTTAATGCCTTGTGGAAAATAAAGAATATGATTATTACAGATTTCCTGAGATCTAAGAACTTCATCAAATAAAATTAGGTTAATGCATAAGAACATGTTAATCTATCCTAATTTATTGCTACTATTCATGTTTGTTTTTATTTTAAGCATTCCACATGATTTAAATTATATATCAGGGATTTATTGAGAATTAAAATAGGCTAACTGCCAGACTTGATATGCTTCTTGTTCTACTTTTTATATACTAACCACTAAAAAATTATTATCACATTAATATTCCACATCTACCTCACATAAAAAAGATTCACATGATCTAACAAAAATTCTAAACTATACCATAGACTTTTTTTTTCTGGTGCTCAGGATTGGACCCAGGGGTTCTTTACCACTGAGACAAGTCCCCAGTCCTCTTTTTTATTTTTAGACAGGGTCTCAATAAATTGCTTAGAGCCTTGCTAAATTGCTGAGACTGTACTTGAACTTGGAATCATCCTGCCTCAGTCTCCCAAATTGTTGGAATTATAGGCGTGTACCCCCAGGCCTGGGCATACCATAGATTTTTAATAATAAAAATAAAAAATAGTATTTGGCATACTGCCAAAGATGATGTTTTCAACTGATATTATTTTTTAAAACTTGTTACTTAGAAATATACAAATATCAAAACTAAGATAGCAACATTGGTACAATATTACTAAACTATATACTTTACTCCAATGTTCTTTTATATCACAAGATTCAATTCAAGATTTCACATGGTATTTAGATACCATTCTCCCTTAGTCTCTTTTAATCTGTGACAACTCCACAGACTTCTCTGGTTTTCATGACCTTCACAGTTTTGAAGACTACTGATCACATTGTAGAATGTCCCTCAATTTGAGTTTGTAATGTATTTTTCATAAGATTTAAGATATACATTTGGGGTAACAATACCAGAGAGAGATTATTTTCCTTTCCAAGTATTCTTTTATAAGGGGAATATGATACTGAAATATTTTCTTAAGGGAAATGTTAATTTTTATCACTTGGTGAAGGTAATATTTATAAGATTAAGATGGTTTAAACCAGGTAAAATTAGTATTTTCCCTTTGCATTTAATAAGTATTTTGTAGAGATGCTTTGAGATTATGTAAATATTGGTTTTGAATTTTGGCATCCTATTTGACCATCCATCAGTGGATCTTGTTTGTCTCAATTATATATTTAGTATTTCTTAAGAACTGAAACCATTCAGTTAACTGTTCTTATGTGTGTTTACATATGGATTTTCTCTTATGCTCATTTGATTGTGTTTATCTTTCTTCAATACAATATTTCTGTCTGTATTCAACCAATACAAATTAGTGTAGGTTATCTTGAATTCTATTAGTGTAAGTCTTCCAATTTTGCTAATCTTTCATAAAACTCTTATTTTTATATTCTAGTTCTTTTGTCTTTTCATATACATTTCAGAATCAGTTTGTGAATACTTATAAAAAATCTGATAGGAAATAGACTGGGAATATATTTGATCAATAAATCAAATTGGAGAGCATTAACATTTTAACAATATTGAGTCTTCCAATCAATGAACATAAAAATTTTTCCATTTATTTAGGCTTATTGAATTTTTTTCATCAGCATTTTTTAGTATTCAGTATATGAAACATGCACATATTTTGTTAGATTTTTATAGAAAGATTGCAGGATTCTTTGTTGTTATTGTAAATGACATTTTAATGTCAAATTCCAATGTTCTATTGCTAATATTAGAAATGTAACTGGACTTTGTACATTGATCTGAAGAAATCTTTAATTCTGCATTTTGAAAGATATTTTTGATATGTATAGACTTCTGGACTTACTATTATTTTTTCTTTAATTCCACATTATCTTGTAGTTTTCTAAAATATTCATTTTTTTCTCTGTGTAATGTCTTTTTTTCCTAATCAAGCAACATCTAAGACTTTCTTTACATTGTTTCTAGCAGATTAAATATGATTTTCCTAGTTTTGTGAATACTCAGCTATTCTTTTTTTTTCAAATATTTCTTCATTCCTCAGCACTGTGTTCACCATCTCTTTGCCTTCTAAAATTTCAATTATAATATATTGGACTGATTACATCTCACAAATCTTCAGTGCTCTTTTTTCTCTTTATAAATTATTGCAATTTCTATTGATGAATTTTTCAAATATTGTAGTTGTAGGTGGACACAATGCCTTTATTTTATTTATTTATTTTTATGTGGTACTGAGGATTGAACCCAGTGCCTCACACATGCTAGGCAAGCCCTCTACCACTGAGCTACAAATAAGATTACTGAGTCTCAGTTATGTCAAATCTACACTTTTGTTCATTGGAAACATTATTAATCACTGTTTCTGTGTTTTCATTTCTAGCATTTCCATGTTACTTTTTAAATAATTTCCGTCTCATTGATGAAATTACCCAGCTAATCTGTCAGCTCGTCCATCTATTCCAATCAAAATTTAACTATATTAGCCATTGCTATTTTAAACGTCCTGTCACATAGTTCTAACTAATCTGTGTCATGTTGAAGTTTTGTTCCTATATTTGGTCTTCCTCTTGAAGTGTGCAATTTTTTTCTTGTCTTCTATATGTCTGATGATTTTTTCGTTGATATGGTTTAGATATTCGGTGTCTCCTGAAAATTTCATGTGTGAGACAATGCAAGAAAATTTAGAGGTAAAATGATTGGGTTTTGAGAGTCTTAAACCAATCACTGCATTCATTCCTGGTAGGGATTAATTGAGTGGTGACTGTATGTAGGTAGGGTGTGGCTGGAGGAGGTGAGTAATTGGGGACTTTCCTTTGGAGTATATTTGTTGTGAGCAGAGCTCTCTTTCTCTGCTTCCTGGTACAATTTCCCTAGCTATTATCTTTTGCCACACACTTCTGCTATGATGTTCTGCTTTGCCTCAGGCCCCGAGCAATGAAGTTGGCCTTCTATGGACTGAGACCTCAGAAACTGTGAGCCCCCAAATAAATTTTTACTCTTCTAATTATTCTTGTCATGTCTTTTTGGTCACAGCAGAGCAAAAACTGACTAAAACAGAAATTGCTACTGAGAAGCTGGGTCATGGCTGTGACTAACCTGATCCAGAAGTTTTTAACATGCCTTAAAAACTTTTGTAGCTTTTTGGAATTCATGAGAGGAATTTTGAAAAGTTTAGAGATGCAAGCTGGAAACGCTTTCGATTGTTGGAAGCAAACCTTAATGGGCAATTCTGGTGAGAGTTCAGAAGATCAAAATGCCAATAGGACTGTGGAAAGTAAAAACTGGGCTCATGAGGTTTCAGAGGAAAAGGAGGACTCTAGTGGAAATTGGACAAGAGGCCATTTGAGTTACGTTCTGGCTAAGAAGTTGTCTGCATTTAGCCTATGTCCTGAAACTTTCTATGAGGGCAAATTTACTAAATGCAATGAACTTCTTAATCTGGTGGGAGACATTTCTAAGCAGTATAGCATGCAGGCGGTGGCATGGATATCACTGACAGCTTTGAGCCAAGTTCATTGTGATAATCAGGAGCAGAAAGTAAAGCAGAAAGATTTGAAAATCTTGACCAGAAAACTGCTACTAAAATTTAAATAAGGAAATTGCAGTTGTTAAAGACATTACAGCCACTAAAGAAATGCTAAAGACTTTGCCCAGAGACAATAATAAATATGGCTTGAGGGCATTTCAGGAATCAGCAAGGACAAACCCATCTTAGGCTCAAGGGAGTGACAGTAAAAATTCCTTTGAGACTGGGCACCCTGCTTGCACAGGGTGGCCTGGGAAGTTGCTTCACCATGCTCAGCCACCCTGGCACACACAGGCTGATGGTTCTGGAGGCTTAGCTACTGCTGGAGATGGTGGCAGACCTTGGTGTCAACCATGTGGTGTTGGTTCTGCAGGATTGCAGGATGCTGGAGTTAGTAGGTCATGGAGGCTTCCACGGAGATTTCAAAGGAAGGCTTGAGAGGCTAGGCCAAGTGCCCCAGGGTCAGAGTCCCTATGGGCAGCCTCTGAGAGGGTGATGTGTGGAGATGTGAGAAGGAAGCTGAAACTTCAGTAGACACCTGAGATTAAGAAATGCTAGTACCGTGGGATGTCTGCCCAGGAAAGCTGAAGGAATCTATCAGAGACAAGCAAAGAGAGAGGCCATGTGAGCTACAACCAGCAAAGCCATAGGGGCAGAGCTATATCAGCCCTTTGGAGAGACCATCATAATACCATGTGTTCCAGATGCTAGATGTGGAGCTAGAGAACTTGTTTGCCCAGCTGGAATTTGGTCTTGCACTGGTCCCATCCCTTCCTTCTATGCCCCTGTTTTTTAACATGGAAATATTTACTTTGTGCCTTTGTATATTAGATATATATAACTTGATTTTTTTAACAGGGTCTCATGCTGAGAGTTTGCCTTAAGTTTCAGAGGAGACATTGGACTTGGACTTTTGGACAATGCTAAAACTATTGAGACTATAGGGACTCTTGAAAATGGACTAAATATATTTTGCCCTGTGTTACGAGCATGGGTTTTTGAGGGTTAGGGGTGGAATGTTATGGTTTAGATATTAGGTGTCCCCCAAAAGCTCATGTGTGAGATAATGAAAGAAAGTTTAGAAGTGAAATGATTGGATTACTACATTAATCAGTGATTAACCAATCACTGCATTAATTCTGGATAGGGATTATCTGAGTGGTGACTATAGGTAGGTAGGGTGTGGCTAGAGGAGGTGGGTCACTGGGGAAGTACCTTTGGGAGCTGAGCTTAGTCTCTCTCTGCTTCTGGGTACCATGTTTCCAGCTGCTTTCCTCTTCCACACCCATATACCATAATGTTTTGCCTCAACTCAGGCCCTGAGGAATGGAGTCAGCCATCTATGGACTGAGACCTCTGACACCATTAGCCCCAAATAAACTTTTCCTCCTCTAATTGTTCTTGTCAGGTCTTTTGGCCACAGTGGTGAAAAAGTTGACTAAAACAGTTGAGATTCATAGAATTGTGCTTAGTGTGGGGGCAAACTTTACCAAAGGTCTTTTATCAATGTCCACTTAATTCTCAGCTTTAACTTTTCTCATGTACTATACCTCATATACAATCTGCTTTTTCAACTCATTCAGTGCTAGCTGACATAAAATGTTTGTTAATCTAGCTGTGGAATTGGTGAGGACAATGTTTTCTGGTGTTCTGAGTATGTTTCATTCTTAGCCAGGCATCATGTTCCCTAATCTTTAGAATTTGTCCTTCTCAGTTTTATTGCTCCTTCTCTATTTGTATGCACATTGTGTTCTAATTCTCCAACATCCCCAAGTTTTACAAATGCCAATGTTTCTAGTTTTATCTAGAAACTAACTGCAGATAAAACTTGCAGTTAGGATCTCTCTGAAGGTATCAGTCTTAGATTTTTAGATCAGTTGATTTTCCTGTGACTTCAATTATGTGATATTTTTTAAATCATGAAGGTTTATATTTTTCATATTTTTATTGTGCTGTAAAGATAGGAACACTACCTTTTCCATTGCCAAACATTTGAACATTGCTGAGCAGAAGCTAGAAGGGCCAAATGACATATTTTAAAATGAGAAAATTCAAAAGGTCTAGAGGGCAAGTTTCTTGCCTGCAGTTATATTAATTGGTGACAGGGTAGAGTTCACTGTAACCTTGTCAGCAAATCACTGTTTCTATGAACTAGTTACTAGCTCAGGAAAATATTTTATTACAAAGAAACTTTCTCTGGAGCATACTTCTCTAAAATGGTGATTGTGATAACAGCATTTTGTTTATATAGTGATGCATAATTTTTAATACATTTTAGTCTGTTTCTATTCTGGAAATATGTTTATTTTACTTTTGAAAATCGTATTACTAATGAATCTTTTTAAATGTAGTAGCTTTTATTTCTGGATGAACTTAATTTTCACTAGCAAGAAATTATTGATATATTCTTTTAAAAAGCTGTCATTTTACCCTTTACTAACTACTTAGGTGAGTAATAACAGAAAACATGATTGTTACATTTAAAGCTAGGAAATTCTAAAATAAATCTTCTTTGAGTCATTTCTGTTGGTCATATAAGGGATTGCAAAATTAGAACAACAACAATATTAATAATGAAACCAACAGCAATGACAATAAAAACAAAAGAACCCTATGAATTTGTATATCCCAGGGCTATGATGTAGATCAGTGGTAGAACTGGGGTTTAGAATGTGTGAGGTCCTGGGTTCAATCTCTAGCACCAAAAACTGTGTGTATGTGTGAAAATATATATATATATATATATTTTGAAATACAGTTTATTGTTGCCACATTTATTATCTAGATTAATGCTAAATTAGAATAGTTTCTTGGGAAATCATCATTGGTCCAACTCACATTGCTTAAAAGTATACTTTTCTGGTTTTGAGAGTTGTGAACAAAATTTTATTTTGTTGTAAAAATACAACATCACAAAATAAGGGACAGATAATATATTATTTGGGAGAATGATTTTAGCGTTAATTCACAGCTAATAATATAGCTGATTTGCAACTATGAAATCCTCTCTTGAGAGTTTATGGCATCATTTTGTGAAAATAATCATTTAAGTTGAGTAATATGTGTCACCATTTAAATATTATATGCATGTAGTGTAAGCAGGAGAAAAAACAGTTTATCATAAAGCACATGTAAAACCGTAATAATTAAAGTTGTCAGATAAAATAATGAGGTTGTGGACAGAATTTTGTCTTTATTTCCTGAATATTCTATGCTGCTGGTGGGCTATGTTTTTAGATAAAAGCATCAAATTTTATTACTTCAACCCTGGGTTTTGATGTGTTACTTTAAGAACAGAGAAAGAGACCACCCTGATCTGATAATAACACATACTATGAAGTAAAAAAAAAGTTCTAAAATAAGATGCCAGTATAGACAAATTAATTAATGAAACAATACATGGAAAGATCATAAATAGATCATACTGTATGTGTATGAATAAATTAATGAAATTGGCCTGAGCTAATATAGCTTATCATTTCAGTGAAAACCAGAACATACATTCTCTGCCTAAAAATCTAATTCTCAATTCTTGTACCTAAGGTTCTATATCTAATTACATGTATACACTTGTAAAGTGACACCTTATTCTCTAGTGTTACAGTATAATATGTAGTAATGCTAATCCCTTGCCCCTTTTGAAATATTATAATCAGAGGACCCAGGAAGATGTTTCAGCTAAGATTTGTTTCAAGGATTTAATCTTGATTTTGCTTCAGTGCCATTTGATTCCTTGCCCATAAAAGAGAAAAAGGACACTGTAAGTCTTATAAATTTATCAACTTTGTAGAAGGATGTCCTCTGAAATCACAATTTACAATCATTCTTGGTTACTCGACCTAATTAAATTCATGGACAAGATTAAGTTTCAAAGTGAAGACTGGCAGGCTAAGATTCTGCACTGACAGGAACACCATTTCTTTTTCCTCCTGTTCTTGTCATCCGTTTTGAAAGATAACAAAAAGAACAATGAATCTGCTAAAAGCAAATCGAAGTATTTAGTTATCTACACCATAACCATAAACTAATTCTAAGGAAAAGTATTTCTAGAGAAATACATTTCCTTTTGGAAATACATTTCCTTAGAGCAAAAAAGATTATATAAATGCTTTTTCCAGTAAGAAAAAAATAGTGTCAATGGCTAGAGTTCTAGTGTAGCTCAATATCTAACTATATATAGATCTAAATGATGTCATAAGTGCAAAGATTGAAAATTTCCAAAAGAAGTTAATATGAGGAGTGTTTTAATTTTCTTCATATCCTTTAGTCACATATAGGCCACAATTTTGGTAAAGTAAGCTTTAGACAGGAATGGTGAAATGAATAGCTCCTACCATGGAATGAAGCAGCACCATTCACATTTACGGAACAAAAACTAGTCTACCCAGCTGTCCCTTGACATCTCTTTAATACTTGGTGCTTAATTGAATTGAATGGAATGCACTGTCCTATCATGGCAAATTAGAGAGTGCAAGTTTAGAAGATCCTTACTGAATCATTTCACCTGAGGCTAACATTTACACAAGTATGCTTCCTGGCCAAATACAAGTTTGAAGACATCATTTCCTCCATGTGAAAATATACATAGCAGCCAGGCGTGGTGGTGCATGCCTGTAATCCCAGCACTTGGAAGGTTGAGGCAGGAGGATCGTGAGTTCAAAGCCAGCCTCAGCAACTTAGCGAGGCCCTGAGCAACTCAGTGAGACCCTGTCTCTAAATAAAATACAAAATAGGGCTGCGGATGTGGCTCAGTGGTGGAGTGCCCCTAGGTTCAATCCCTGGTACCAAAAAACAAAAACAAAAACAAAAAAACACTTTGCACTTTCTAGGCACAGTGGAACACACCCATAATCCCAGCAGCTCTGGAGGCTGAGGCAGGAGGATCTCAGGTTCAAAGCCAGCCTCAGCAAGTTAGCAAGTCCCTAAGCAACTCAGAGAGACCCTGTCTCTAAATAAAAAATACAAAATATGGCTGGGGATGTGGCTCAGTGGTGGAGTGCCCCTGGGTTCAATCCCCAGTACCAAAAAAAAAAAAAAAAAAAAAAAATACACATAGCATGAGAGAAAAAAAGAAAAGCCCTAGGAAATCCTGTCACGAAGAAACAATTTTTAGCCCAGTATTTCCCAATCTTTTAAAGGATATTGCTTAGTTGTTGACCTTTGTTTGTTTCTGTTTTTGTTTTTTAGTAACATGTATTTGTAAAAACTGGCCAACAATAATATCATTTTTTCAGTTCTCATATATTCACCAAGGAAATGTTCCATGTTGAAGTAGAAAAACTTGGTTTTAGGGTTATAAATGCTTTGCTGGTTCAGGATATTATCTCTAAAGGAAAGTTTTATAAGATGGCCAGTAATACTTCAATGTCTCTAAAAAATGTCAATAGCAGTATAAGAAGCTGAGCTCCCATTTCTATTGTAATTTTAATGTCTATGTTCCCCAATTCAGTAGGGAAAAAACCCTAAGACTAATATTATAGCATATAAGAATGTCAAGAGGAAACAAGGAATTCCAAGAAAATAAGCCCCTTTGGAGATTTTATTATATAGAGCAGTAGGGAGTACATCTTGAACTGTGCTCTGCACAGGCAGGGTGTGTATTATTTATCATAACAATCGAGTCACAATAGAAGCTAGAAAAATCAATACGGGATCCAGGAGAAAATTGGATTAAATTTGAAAACTATTTGAAGACAATAAAAGAAAGATAAGTCATAATTTAAGTGTATTTAACCACTACTTTTCAAATTGGAAATCTTAATATTGGGACACAAAATTCTTGGTTTCTGTGCTGCATAGAAATTGCATTATATGTAATTACTAATAGGATTATTTAAAACAAAAATACTGTGACTGAAAGCTTTATAATTTTGTTATGCAATCATAGACTTTATTGACATTTATAAATACTATGCTGTAAAATATTAAGAAAATGAATAGTTCTGAACAAGAAAATTAAATATAAAAAATATAGTTCTCCCCAAGTTTGTCTATAGGTTTAATATAATTGCAATTAAAATATTACTGAGATTTATTTTGGAACTTGATAAAAAGTTATTCTAAAGTTTTATAAAAAGATAAATAGATGAAGAGAGGAAATAAATAATTTTAAAGAAATTGTAAAGAAAGAAATAAGAAAAAAAAAACCATGGGGTTTAAACTATGGTACTGGCACAAGACCTGAACTACTGATCCATGGAACAAAATGCATATGATCCAAATATAGGATGTCCCACTGCAGAAACAAATAGCAACAGAATTACTGTTATTATTCAACGAGAGGGGAAATTAAAGGAATTAAGAAAATGAACAGCCCTGAACAATGAAAGGCAAAATGAAATGAAAAACTTACCTACCCCCCTATGATACTTCCGTATTAAACACAGAGAAGAAAAAATGGTAGTTGAATTTTCCATTGATTTCACAATGTGAAAAGACATTTTGTAGAATCAATGGAAGAAATTTTTTAAAAAGAAAATGGCTTATATATTTAATAAGTAAATAAAATTAAGCATACACAGATATTTTAAAAGTTTCTACAAATATAATGAAGGTTTTATTTAGCATTAAGGTTTTTTCAATTTTTTTGCTAACATGGAAGATGCAATATCAAATATATTTTGGCAAGAATCAACCATATTTTGATTATTAAAAAATATATATTTTACCAGAATTGGTATTAGTATTAAATGATGATAATTTCAAAGTCTTATTGAATACATTACACAAAGTGCGTTCTAGACTATGTAATGATTTTATTCCTGTAAGCACTGTTTGTTCCAATTTCACATAGAAACTTTAACATTGGTAGTTTCATCAAAATATTAAAAAACTGTAAAAACAACAAAAAAGAAAAAGAATAATCAGTTGGTCATTGTTTAAATCAACATCTATTGATTAAACATCTGTGTTAATTAAATTAATTAACATCTATGTCATTAATAATCAATGAAATCAATGTCTATTTGGTTATTAATAACACTGAATATATTTTCAGCCATTTTTGGCTATCTCTATTTTCCTCTTTATAAACTATTGTTTTTATTCATTGTAATGCATTGCAAAGAAATATAAAGCAAAGATTCTGAAATCAGACATAGGAAGTTCACCTCTGCCATTAGGCAAATGTTTACATTCTGGGTAAGTTAATTTTTTCGAATTTCAATTTTCTCAATTCAGTAAGAATAACAACACCTACACCATGGAACTTTGCATTAAATGAGATAAATTAATAAAACTCAAGGATGCTGATATAAATTACTACTGTAAATGGAAGAAAGTCATTAACCTTTTGGAAGGATGCTAGTAGTCATTATGATTTCAATTAGTGCTTTTGTATTAACCATATTAACATACTTTGTATTTTATTATATTGACCAAAATTGCTTTTTGTAACTTAAAAATATTTTAAGCAAATTCATAATTTTTGAGCTCAGGATTTTTAAGCAGCTTCATTATCTTAGATTTTTTCCTATTCATTAATATTCACATGGGTTAAATGTATAGAAGAAACATGTACACATTCTAATAAATTTGCAAAGATTCATTATCTTATGCAAAGATGTAATTATTTTTCCTAAGACTGAGTAGTCTTAGCATACTAGTTATTTTTCATTTACCAAAATTTTCCTTGACTCACACACACCCATGTATTAAGTGGCATGATTTACAAGTATACAAAATTTAAAAATAGGAGGCTAACGCAAGAGGACCTGAGGCTTGAGCCCAGCACTTTGGGGCCAAACTGGGCACTATAACAAGATCCAATCTCACTGAAGTAGGAGGAAGAGGGAGGAGGAGGAGGGAGAAGGTAAAGAAGATAAAGCAGAAGGAAGAGGAGGAAAGAAGGAGAGAAGAGGAAGAAGAGGAGGAGGAATAAAAAAATACAAAAGTAAAATATTTGGCAAGTGTTACTTATGTGCTACATTTGGA
Source organism: Glaucomys volans (assembly GCA_020662805.1). Taxonomy (NCBI): domain Eukaryota; kingdom Metazoa; phylum Chordata; class Mammalia; order Rodentia; family Sciuridae; genus Glaucomys; species Glaucomys volans. Next base: position 242,384 of record JAJEJO010002653.1, read on the forward strand.
AAGAAAACCAATGTAAATGCTATACAAATACATAATGGTTGTGCTATCCGAGATTTTCTATCAACTTAACATAACTTGTTTTGAAAATTTTAGATTGTATTTTTAATTTGTACCAAATATTTATTAAGACAACGGGCCGGCGCGGTGGCGCATGCCTGTAATCCCAGCACTTGGGAGACTGAGGCAGGAGGATCGCAAGTTCAAAGCCAGCCTCAGCAACTTAGCGAGGCCCTAAGCAACTCAGTGAGACCCTGTCTCTAAATAAAATACAAAATAGGGCTGGGGATGTGGCTCAGTGGTGGAGTGCCCCTGGGTTCAATCCTCAGCACCAAAAAAAAAAAAAAGAAAAAAAGACAATGGATATGTGCATTACATCATAAATACAGTAGTATACAGAATGACAGAATATAAGGCAGAAATTCTATACCTTGAATATGACTCAGAGAATTAAACTGGAAAGCAGAATTCTCATTGATGAAGTCATCCCAACATTGGCCAATGAGAAGATGCCTAGGCTGTTCATTATCTAATTAAAAAAAAAAAGCAATATTACATTTCAATGTCATATTCAAGAAGACAAACATCAGTGGAGATGGAAATAAAATGTAACTCCTCATCTAATGGGAAATTTCTTAGATACATATTCTTCAAAGTACATGTTGACACGAATTTTAAATGACATTTTTTGAAGAACATATCTAACCTTATAAAAGGTTTGGTATATAATATTAAAGTAGCATAAAATCTACTCATAAATTCTTGGAATTTAAACTAATATATAATAAATGTTATTGAGAACCTGTTTGAATCTGCTATCTAAAAATGAAATGTAATGCTATATATATGCACACACATATGTGAGTGTGTGTGTGTGTGTGTGTGTGTATATATATATATCTCAGAGAATGAATGTATATATAACATTTATGCAACAATAAATCAATATATACTAATGTACATTTGTACATGATAAGCCCTGTTGATATTAAATTGTTAATTGTGCTACATTTCAAAAGTCAATATGCATACATTGAAAATGTTAAAAAGTATTTATTAATAGAGGTGCATGATTTTAAAAATCTGTTTTGAGGTGACTGTGTAAAGATAAGTGTTTTGAAAAGGATAATCTCCCAACAACTTATACTGAAATAGCTTGTGACAGTAGGACCTAAACCCAGAATAACTGAGTGTGGACCTGGGAATCTGAATTTTAATAAGCTCCCAATTATTGCTTAGTGAATTTTAGGAGCTACTAATAAGAATCAGGAAAAAGGAGCTACAAGTAGTAAGGTATTTGAATAGTATCTAAAAATAAATTATAAGCAAGGTGAGTCTTAGACTGCTCATTTCAAAAGTGGTTATAATAACTATTCTACATCTATTTTTACTTAGTAAAAAAAAATGTTAGAATTTTATCATAATCAAAGTGAACTAGGATGGATAATCTAATTGAACTGAGGTATTAGAGAGACTCATCATACATTCAAAATTGCAACTTACTTGCTCAAGTCTCAAATCTACTAATACTATTTATTTATTAATTCAAAAGTATAAAATCTTGAGTTTCTGAATTTGGGAAAGATTTTGAGGGCATGGGACATTTCCTTATACCTATTTATCTCTCTTCTTATGTATAAAACCATACTCATCCTGATTGGCAATTTGTTATGATTACTATGTATTTAACATAAATATTTATTCAACTCTGAATGTGCTTTAGATAAGATTCAGAGGGTCTTCAGGGACTAGATTTTCATAAACTAATTCTACCTTGTGAAATGAAATGCACTGAGTCCTCTCCATGTTCCCAAAGTGTGATTAACTTATCATAATTATGCTATATTGTGTGCTTTATTACTTTACTGCTACTGAACACCATGGTCATAATTAACCCAAAGTCAACAAGAACTCATCACAGTACTTTGTTTACACTGATCAATCACCAAAATGGAAAGTGATATTTGTAAAACTAATATGCTATGTTAATTGATGTGCACATCTTTACCCCTAATGTTATTTTGTTTTACTCTTCAATTAACTATTGATGTCTGAAACAGAATCCAGTTTTATTTAAATATTTAAATCAAATCACTCATATTACATTTAAATTTAGATTAAGTGGAGTGAAGACTCTCTAGACTGTTACCATTTCAGAGGAAAAATAATCAAAACATCAAATTTGTATGCCTTAATTATTGCTTCATTCATTTTTGTAACTTTTTAGGTATCCAATTCATGATGAAATTTCACATATGGAATACTATATAAAATAAAAACTGTATTTGTGTATATGTCCTTCAAATGTGAAATAGTTTTGAAAAGTACATATGATAGTTTTCAGGTCAAAATAAATGCTCAACAAAGAGCCAGTGACTAAATATTTAACTCCTGCTTTATTAGCATGTATGCCAAAATGGAAATACTCATTTAGGAAGGAATTAAGCTATGAATTAAGGTAACCCCTGGCATTAAAAATCTCAAAAATTAGCAGGTTTAGAATATGGTTTGATGAGCAAGGAAACCAACATCTAATGAGATAGGTCCTTAAATTCATAATATGTATACATTAGGCCCTAATTTCTAATGTTTCAACTTAGATAGATCCTTATTTTCCACTCATGGCTACCCTTCCTTTTTCCACCTTTATTCCCAGCTGTGTGGGGGTAGAAATTTAAGAGAAGGGGTTTCAAAATAGGGACATAATTACTGATGAGAATAATTATGAGAATTGAGTCCATGAACAGTCACTAAGAAGGATATGTGTTCATGTCAAAAAAGGGGAGGGTGGAACCCTACGTCTCTGTGGATCAGATGGATTCAGTATCTTATGGCAGAGAGAAAAAGGGAAAGGAGAGATCAGAAAAGCCGAAAAAATGAGAAAGCAGTGCAGTAAAGGGTGTTTCGTGAGGACTTTTTATAGGGTAAAGGGAGCCTATTCCCCTGTCATGTGAAGAGAGTGGTAAGTTCCTTAAAGCCTTTTCACTGGTCTTTAAAAGTATGACCTCTGAGCAGATAACTTAGAATGACAGGTGATCTTGAAGAAGACAGCCAGACATGATCAGTTCAAGACCCTGTTCTATTTACTCATTATGTGACTTCAGGGAATTTCTAAGCCTGGAGTTCCACATCTGAAAAGTAGGAATATTGACTTCCTTCTTTGAGGAGTTGTCTTGAAGATTGGGTACAGTCATGTTAATAGAGGTCTAATGTGGCACATAGTGGGTTCATAACACATCCTACCTTCTCAGGGTATTTAAAAGTTTTGCTGTATCGTCCTGTTCCTCATCATACTCATTAATGGTCTGCTTTGAAGGAATTTTTACCATCCTCAGGGTGTTCAGACCACCTCTTCTCTTGCTACCTTCTCTCTTCATCTTTTGAAGTTAGTATGGATTAAGATATGTAGGACCCCTGAAACATCATCTTCTCTCATCTTGCCTTGAATAATGTTAAACTGAAAGCTCTTCAAAGGGCTCACCCTGTTCCTATTGGTATTGTTTGTACATCTCCTTTCCTGGAAACATCTGTTCCCAAACTGGGTAAGATAGACATACAAGAGAAGTTGGAAGCTACAGTCTAATCTTGTGGGTTTATCTTGTCATGGGAAAGAGATTTCTGCAGCAATCACAAACTTTGAAAAATTGCAAACAATTCTCTTTTGGGGCACATACGTGTATTTATATGCCCTCATCTTTTATAAAAACTTTTAAAGATATCACAGAGATATAAAACCCATGAAAAGATGAATTAGAAGTAATTTTTTAGAAAATTGAAACAAGATTAGGAACATAACCTGCAGTGAGGGATGAGATATAGCATGGGCATGTTACTTGCTCCAGATAAGCCAAAATAGTTTCCTAGCAAGCAGTGTATGGAGGAGAAATGAAATGACACCATCAGTCTCTGTAGGATAAAAGCAAACTACTGACTCAAAAAAGCAATAGTTCTTCCTGACAGTAATAACTGAAAGAAATTTCTCCCAATAAGTTTGTAAAAAGACTGTGCAATGTACCAGGAAAGTCTTTGATAACATCTCCATGAACCCATTATGACAAATCCCTTAGAAAATTTCTGTTATCTGATTTTGTGAATATGTGGTATTACAAGAGTGATATGAAATGCTAGGAATTTTTTGTGTGATTCTTTTCCAAAAAGCACTATCATAATGATCTTCAGCATGGGACTATTTGAAAGTACATATAACCAAATACTCATCTGGATTATAAAAAGTACTGGGAATGTAAGGAAGCCTTTAGGAATATTTGTTTAGGACACATAGTATAGTTATTTGAAAAAGGGTAGTCTGGGTAATGTTGAATGAAATGTTAAATATTTAGAAAATGAATGAATTCTCTCAGAGATTTTTGAGAAAATTCTAAAAATATATTGTGTGCTTTTCCATTGTTGTGGATTTAAACCTTCTAAGCATTACTTCTTAAAGTCAGTCTACTCTCCCAAGCCATATCCATTGTCAACAAACATTTCTAGAGTTAGTTTTCAAAATGCTATAAAATATAGTTTATAAATGCATTAAACACAGGAAATCTTTTGAAAACTCACTAAGGAATTAAACCTGGATTCCTTATCGCAAAATTTAGCAGTTTTGCAATATCCTGACATGTTTCTTCCACTCTTCAACACACATGTAGAGATATATAGATATTTTCCAAAATTCTCTATTTTCTCAGGAAAGCAGAACTTTTGGAATTTCAAATTTATTATCAAACTTCTAGATTGCCTAATTCTTAGCTATTTTCATCACTTCTCCCAGAAATAACACCCTTTCATATTCAAAGGATCTTTGGTACCTTCTTATGTTGTCTCTAGTTGTAACAATTCTAATATTTTTTTGTGGATCACTCTGCCCTGTTTACTGTGTAAGTGACCAACCACAAATCTTGCTTACAAAGACCCCACAAATATTAACTACAATAACAAGTATTTAAATAAAGCTGTGTACATGTTGCCGTGCTATTCAGTGGGGAAAATAATTATTCCAGATTCAGGATTCCAAGTGCAGGGCACACACGCACACGGGGGGGGGGGGGGCGGTGAGAAGAGATATACAGGATCTGCAATGCTGTGAGATCGCTCACAACAAGTAATCTCTTGGTAATGTATTATGAACCTTGCTACCAACTTCCCTAAGGAAACTGTGAATTCTGCAATATTTCCAGGAATATTTAATTGTCTCCTTTTGAAAGATAGCAACAGGTTGCATAGTTCCAACATTAAATACTTGAAAGACATTTACAAATATTTAAATGAGAAGGTAGCAATGTAGCACCTTTTGTAATGAGTGTATTGGGCATATATGCTAAATATTTTATTCTTCTCATCAATCCCATTTTCCTGTAGATGTTCAATAATTCTGGTCAAATTGTATGAGCTTAATCAACAAGGAATATGAACACAAGAAGATATGTATATGGCAACTAGCAAAGCAGAGTCCAAAAGTGGGAGAAGGAAGAGGATATGACACAGGGGAAGATGTTATGACCAAGAAAAGGGAAAGAGGGAGATCACTCACTGACTGGCCACCTATCATCCACCATTTGCCAATTTGCCCACCTCTTGCCTGCCCATCGTCCACCTTTCACCTACCCATTACCCACCACCCAATGTCTATCCACCAAGCACCCTCCATTAACCTGTAGACTGCCTGCAGACTGTCAGTGGATCACCTGCTACCTGCTGCCCACTGCTACCTGGAAGTCCATTGTCACAGTACCCACAGGTTTGGTTACATGTGGCCGCTGCCATCTTGGACACTGACCAGGGCCTGGGGATATGCTGTCGGGGTACCTGCAAGTCTGGCTGCAACTGAGGTCTTTCTGCTGGGTGTGCCAGTGGCTGCCATCTGGCTGCCACTTTGTAGAGTCATTCCTTTCTGTGAGCGCATGCCTGCTGGTCTCTCTGCAAGTTGAAAGGGCATTGAGATCTTGGGACTGCAGTAGACAGGGCCTTGGGAGGCTGAAGCCCAGGTCCATCAGATTGCAGATGGGTCTGCGTGAGCCAGTCTAGGTCTGCCAAGCCTGTGGAAAGCCGGAGACTGGGGGCAGTTCCCCAGGGGGAAGGCAGGTTTAAGAAACTGGAGAAAACTGGGTTCTCTCCAGTTCAGTGAGTCCTGTAGTATGTGGTGCTACAAGGGGCCAGCTACAACAGGTGGGAAGACTGGAAGAGGGTGTGAGGGTATCCTACTTTTGGCTCACCCACCCAACCATTCTGGCACCCATTGGACTGGAGCTAACATCAAACTTCAGACAACCCTACCTATCAACAGAGAAGGGAAGCTAAAAAGAGTTTTGAAAGCCAACAGAAGAAATCATTCAATTTTCCATTGAGACTTTCTCTTTTTTTTAATCCCTCTCTCTGACATCTCTACCATCTTTGAATCCAAATATTTTTCATGCATCAATTTATTGAGGAATATCTGAATAGTATATTTATTGAGGGATGTCTGAATAGTATATTACAGTTTTGTTCTGTATTCTTATATTCTACTTTTTAAAATTCTGTATATATTTTTTTTCTCACCTGTCTCCATGGATTATCTTTCTCACTTCTCTCATATTAACAGCCAACCTCTATTAATTTCTCCCTTGCTCTTGCTATAAATTTTTACCTCTATCTTCTCTCCTTCTCCCTCTTAAACATCACATCTTATACTACTTCCATTCCCTCATTGTCCATCATTTGAAATGGTAAACCCTTTTAGCAAACTTACTGTTTATATGGCAGACAAAAATTGAACACATCATTTCTGTTTATTGCAACAAAACTGTAGATGCCTTAATAGGAGCTCTTTGGTTTAAGGTTGTATATTATCTGCATTGGGTGCTATTAATATTGGTCTTCCCCTTTAAGCTGAAGTACTAGCCTTCAGGTCCACTATAAGACTGCAGGGAATCTGTACTGCCTCATATCCATACTGCTAGATGGGAAGACACACAAACAACATGAAAAAACAAGGGAACAAAGAGTCTCAAACAAACCAAGATGTCCCAACAATAAATACATAGACAACACAGTAGAAGAAATGTCAGAGAAGAAGTTTAGAAGGTACATAGTTAGCTGATCTTTGAAATAAAGGATGGTATTGGAGAGAAAATACAGGTAATGAAAGATCACTTCAATAAAGAGGCAGAGATTATAAAAAGGAATCAAGCAGAAATCCTCAAAACAAAGGAAACAATAAACCAAATTAAAATTTCAATGGAAAGTATCACCAAGAGATTAGACCACTTAGAAGACAGAACATCAGACAATAAAGACAAAAAAATATACTCTTGAAAATAAAGTTGACCACACAGAGAAGATGGTAAGAAATCATAAATAGAACTTCCAAGAAATATGGGATAACATGAAAAGACCAAATTTAAGATTTATTGGAATAGACAAAGGCATGGAGATACAAACCAAAGGCATGCACGATCTTTTCAATGACACCATATGGAAAAATTTCCCAACTCTAAAGAATGAAATGGAAAATCAACTACAAGAGGCTTACAAGACCCCAAATATACAAATTACAGCAGACCCACACCAAGGCATATTATCATGAGAATGACTAACATATAGAATAATAAAAATCAAATTATACATAGTGGGGAAAACAATTAGGATTTCAGCTGATTTCTCAACCCAGACCATCAATGCCAGGATGTCCTGGAATAACATATATCGAGCTCTGAAAGAAAATGGATGTCAACTGAGAATTTTATATCCAGAAAAATTAAGCTTCAGATTTGAAGATGAAATAAAAACCTTCCATGATAAACAAAAGTTAAAAGAATTCACAACTAGAAAGCATACACTGCAGTATATCCTCAGCAAAATATTCCATGAAGAGGAAATGAAAAAAAAAATAATGAAAAACAGCAAAGGGACGAACTACATTAAAGGAAAGATCAATTAAAAGAGAAACCAAGTCAAGTTAAAAAACAAAATGTAACCAAAATGACCGGGAATACAAATCATATCTCAATAATAACCATGAATATTAATAGCCTAAACTCATCAATCAAAAGACATAGACTGACAGATTGAATTAAAAAAAAAAGACCCAACAATATGCTGCCTTCAAAATATCCACAAAATGAAGGAAAAAGGATGGGAGAAAATGTGTTACACACAGACTCAGTAAAAAAGCAGGGGTTTCCATTCTCACATCAGATAAAGTAGATTTCAAGCCAAAGTTAGTCGGAAGAGAAAAAGATTTATGATTGCTTAAGGCCTTAAGCAATCATAAATCAATGACATATAACAATCATAAATATTTATGCTCCAAACAATGGAGCACCTATGTACATCAAACAAAACCTTCTCAGTTTCAGGAATCAAATAGACCACAACACAATAATACTAGGTGACTTTAACACACCTCTCTCACCATTGGACAGATCTTCCAAACAATAACTGGACAAATAAATCATAGAACACAAAAATAAAATCGATAATTTAGACTTAACAGACATATATAGAATATTTCATCCATCAATGAGCAAATATAGTTTTTTCTCAGCAGCATATGGATCCTTTTCTAAAATAGACCATGTGCTATGCCGCAAAGCAACTCTTAGCAAATACAAAAAAATAGAGATACTACCTTGCATTCCATCAGATCACAGTGGAATGAAATTAGACATCAATGTTAAAATAAAAAATAGAAACTACTCCAACACCTGGAGACTAAATAATATGCTATTGAATGATGCATGGATAGCAGAAGACATCAGGGAGGAGATAAAAATTTCTTAGAGGTAAATGAGAACAACAATACAACATATCAAAATCTCTGGGACACTCTAAAAGAGTGCTAAGAGGAAAGTTCAGTGCATTGTGCTCATTCAATAAAAGAATAAAAAGTCAACAGATAAATGACCTAACATTACATCTCAAAGCCCTAGAAAAAGAAGAACAAATTAACACCAAAAGCAAAAGACAGGGAATAATTGAATGAAATTGAATGAAATTGAAACAACAGCAACAATTGAAAAAATGGACAAAACAAAAAGTTGGTTCTTTGAAAAAATAAATAAAATTGGTAAACCTCAGCTATACTAATGAAGAGAGAGAGAAAACTCAAATTACTAAAATTTGTGATGAAAAAGGAAATATCACTACTGAAATACAAAACATAATTAGAAACTATTTTGAAAACCTATACTCCAAAAAAATAGAAATTTCTAAAGACATATAGACATATATGTCTATCTTTCTAAAGACATATATTCATAGACAGTTTGGTCTACCCAAACTGAATCAGGAGGATGTACACAGTTTAAACAGACCAATTTCAAACAATGAAATAGAAAATGTCATCAAAAGCCTGCCAAACGACTGAGACAGACAGCATTACCCTATCTATATGTAAGATTACATGAATTGTGTAAATCTACATTGTGTACAACCATAGAAAAGAAAAACTGTACCCCATTTGTGTACAAAAAAAAAAAGCCTACCAATCAAGAAAAGCCCAGGACCAGATGGATTCTCAGCAGAGTTCTACAAGACTTTCAAGGAAGATTTAACACCAATACTCCTCAAATTATTCCATGAAATAGAAAAGGAGGGAACCCTTCCAAACTTATTCTATGAAGCTTGTATCACTCTGATACCAACAGGAGACAAAGACACATCAAGGAAAGAAAACTTCAGACCAATATCCTTCATGAACATAGGTGCAAAAATTCTTAACAAAATTCTGGCAAATCCCATACAAAAACATATTTTAAAGTAGTGTACCACAATCAGGTGGGGGTCATCCCAGGGATGCAAGGTTGCTTCAACATACAGAAATCAATAAACGTAATATATCACATCAGTAGACTTAAAGACAGAATCATATATTCATTTCAATAAATGCAGAAAAATCTTTTGATCAAATACAGCATCTCTTCATGTTCTAAACACTAGAAAACCTAGAGATAGTAGGAACATACCTCAACATTGTAAAAGCTATCTATGCTAAGCTCAAGGCCAACATCCTTTTAAATGGAGAAAAATTGAAAGCATTCCCTCTAAAAACTGCAACGAGACAGGGATGCACTCTTTCACTACTTCTATTCAATACAGTCCTTGAAACTCTAGCCAGAGCAATCAGAAAGATGAAAGAATTTAAAGGGAGACAAACAGGAAAAGAAGAACTCAAACTATCACTATTTGCTGACGACATGATTCTATGTTTAGAGGATCCAAAAAAATTCCACCAGAAAACTTCTAGAACTAATGAATGAATTCAGCAAAGTAGCAGGATATAAAATCAAAACCCATAAATCAAATGCATTTCTATAAATAAGTGATGAATCCACTGCAAGAGACATTAGGAAAACTACCCCACTCACAATAGCTTCAAAAAAAGTAAAATACTTGGGAATCAATCCAAAGAGGTGAAAGACCTCTACAGTAAAAACTACAGAACACTAAAGAAAGAAATTGAAGAAGACCTTAGAAGATGGAAAGATCTCCCATGCTCTTGGATAGGCAGAATTAATATTGTCAAAATGGCCATACTACCGAAAGTATTATACAGATTTAATGCAATTCCTATTAAAATCTCAATGACATTCTTCATAGAAATAGAAAAAGCAATCATTAAATTCATTTGGAAAAATAAGAGACCTAGAATAGCCAAAGCAATCCTTAGCAAGAAGAGTGAAGCAGGAGGTATCACAATACCAGACCTTAAACTATACTACAGAGCAATAGTAACAAAAATGTCATGGTATTGACACTAAAATAGACAAGTAGACCAATGGTACAAAATAGAAGACACAGAGACAAACTTACATAAATATGGTTATCTCATATTAGACAAAGGCACCAAAAATATACATTAGAAAAAAAGATAGCCTCTTCAACAAACGGTGCTGGGAAAACTGGAAATCCATATGTAACAAAATGAAATTAAACCTCTATTTCTCACCCTGCACAAAAATCAACTCAAAGTGGATTAAAGACTTAGGCACTAGAAAAGAGACCCTGCACCTAATAGAAGAAAAAGTAGGCCCAAATCCTCATCATGTTGGCTTAGGACCTGACTTCCTTAACAAAACTCCTAAAGCACAAGAAGTAAAATTAACAGTCAATAAATGGGATGGATTCAAACTAAAAAGCTTCTTCTCAGTAAAGGAAACGATCAATCACATGAAGAAAGACCCTACAGAATGGGAGAAAATCTTTACCACACACACCTCAGATAGAACACTAATCTCCAGGACACATAAAGAACTCAAAAAACTTAACACCAAAAAAACAACCCAATTGATAAATGGGCTAAGGAACTGAACAGACATTTCACAGAAGAAATGTAATCAATCAACAAATGTATGAAAAAATGTTCAACATCTCTAGCAATTAGAACGATGCAAATCAAAACTACTCTAAGAATTCATCTCACTCCAGTCAAAATGGCAATTATCAAGAATACAAGCAATAATAGTGTTGGTCAGGATGTGGGGAAAAAGGTGCACTCACATATTGCTGATGGGATTGAAAATTGGTGTGATCACTATGGAAAGCAGTATGGAGATTCCTCAGAGAACTCAGAATGGTACCACCATTTGACCCAGCTATCCCACTCCTCAGTTTATACCCAAAGGACTTAAAATCAACATACTACATTGACACAGCCACATCAATTTTTACAGTAGCTCAATTCACAATAGCTAAACTATGGAACCAACCTACATACCCTTCAACAGATGAATGGATAAAGAAAATGTGGTACATATGCACAATGGACTATTAGTCTTAAAGAAGAATAAGATTAGGGCATTTGCAGGTAAATAGATGGAACTAGAGAAAATTATGCTAAGTGAAATAAGCCAATCTCAAAAAACCAAAGGTCAAATGTTTTCTCTGATAAGTGGATGCTGATCCATAGTTGAGGGAGTGGGGATAGGGAATAATAAAGGAACTTTGGATTGTGCAGAGGGGACTGAGGGGAGGGGAAGGATGGGAGAATGAGACATACATTATTACCCTATATACATGTATGATTACACTACTGGTGTGACTCTGTACCATGTATAGCCAGAGGAATGAGAAGTTATGCTCCATTTGTTTACAATGTGTCAAAATGCATTCTATTGTCATGTATAATTAATAAAACCAAATAAAAAAATAAAATGAAAAATAAATAAATAAAAGGGAAAGAGGAACAGTTTTACAAAGGTAAGAGAGAGAGGCAGGGAGGGAGGGAGAGAAAAAGCAAGCAAGAGAGAGCGCATGCGCTAATATCTGAGGTCAGTAATTTTCTTTGCCCCATCTTGTCAGCTTAAAGAAAGGAGGGAGCAAATTTACGAGTTTTAACATTTTCCCCACAGAGAATATGTTTCCCCAAAAAGAATATTTCAACTGCAAGACTGATAAGCATTTTAATTGATAAGGTTGGCGTATTTTTTATTACAATAAGGAAGAATTTTAGGCAGGTTTTCAAAAACTAAGAGGCCACAAATTATTTCACATTTTTAAAGTCAAAATCTTGATTCAAGTATGTTTTTAAAACACTTACAGTTATGAAGATATTTGCTTATATCTGCCATAAGAAGTTCATTCCCTAGAAAGATCCTTTGGACTGCCTCATGTTCCCCACGCCAGAGATTCTGAGCCCTAAGAGTGATACAAGCTTCACAACATATTTTTGGTGCCTATCTAAATGTGTGATTTTGCTAGGTTGTGCTGGTATGGTGGCACATGCCTGAAATCCCAGCAGCTCAGGAGACTGAGACAGGAAGATTGTGAGTTCAAAACCAGCCTCAGCATAGTAGCGAGGCGCTAAGCAACTCAGTGAGACCTTGTCTCTAAATAAAATACTAAATAGGGCTGGGGATGTGGCTCAGTGGTTGAGTGCCTCTGGGTTCAATCCCTGGTTCCCCACTCCCTGGGGGAAAATGTGTGGTTTCCAAACCCAGAGGAATACAATGCCTTTTATATTTGAATTCTGTCAGCTTCATCTTCCTTTTCCTCCAGCAGTTATTCCAAATCGCTACTCCACTCTTCAAATTTCCTACTCTCTTTACTTCAGCAGAAAAAAATGTAAACATGACTGCTCTTAATTCCAAAGTCCCTCTACTGCCTAACAAGGTATCTACATTCACATTTCTTTTCTCTTATTCCCACCTGTACAAAGGAAGAAATATTCCTCCTGTTAATCTGTCTACCTTGACCCTGAGCTCAGTTCACCAAGAGCCTTAGCTCATCATTTAAACCATACCTTCTTTATACCTTTAACTCCTGCTCAATTCTACCTTCTTCTTTCACTTATACATATGCTCAAGTCTCTTCCACCTTAAAATGATGAGTTCCTTGAGTCTGCAATCAGCTTTTACTGTATACTATGCACTTCTCCTCATAATAGCCAAAGTACTTATAAGGGATTTTATATGCAATGACATTACGTTTGTTAATTTTTAAAAGTATTTCATACAAAGAGCATAAAGGGATGATCAGGAAAAACAAAAACTCCAACAGATAAATGATATTCAGGATAAGCATTAATCAAAAATAAAAAAAGGAAGGAAGAAGGGGAGAATAGGATATCATAAAGATATAGGGAAGATCAGTAGAGTAGAAGAAAGATTGAGAGGGCGAGAATAAGGATGGAAAAGGAAGAAATGTGGAGTGAATTTTTAAAAATAATGCTTCGTGCATATATAAATAAAACAGGAAACTTTACCTTTATGTATAAATAGAAAGAACCAATAAAAAATAAATAAATAGATGAATAAAGAAAAGATAAGCAGAGAAAGGAGAATCAGGGGAGGGAGGATGGGAGAGTAAAGGGGAGAAACATGAACTGAAATTGAATTCCATGCATGTAGGAATTTGCCAAGATGAACCCAACTCCTATATATAACTATAACACTCTAATAAAAAAAATAAATTTGTAATCATGATAAAATACAATTTCCCCCCAATCAGACTGATGGAGATTAAGGAGAATATTGCTATTCAGAGTTGATAAGACTCAGGAAAACAGGTAATATTTATAATATACTTTTGACAAGTGTGAATTGCAATATTATAACCATTCTGGAAAGCAAGTAGGTTTTTATACTAAAAGGCTTAACATTATAAAACTATAACCCCCAAATGATCAATTATTATAGTAGTAACAGTAGTTGAAAGTAGTAATAATATTAATACTAACAGTAGAAATCAGAACAATAGTTGAAAACACATTGATAATGTCTAATATTAGACTTAAAAATGTGCTTCAGAAAACTCATGTGAGTAACTTTTTATTTTGGACTCACAGTATTAAGTCATTTACTACAAAGTGATTAAACACTTTGTGCAAACTAATTTAAAAGCTTCAACAAGGCTGAATGGAACCAAAACTTAATCAAATATTCTACCTATTTATTAAGAAAAGGGAGCTGGACGTGGTGGCGCACGCCTATAATCCAAGCGACTTGGGAGGCTGAGTCAGGAGGATCACGAGTTCAAAGCCAGCCTCAGCAACTTAGCGAGGCCCTAAGCAACTCAGTGAGACCCTGTCTCTAAATACAATACAAAACAGGGCTGGGGATGTGGCTCAGTGGCCGAGTGTCCCTGAGTTCAATACCTGGTTCCAAAAAAAAAAAAAAAAAAAAAAGAAAAGGGGGGAAAACAAAATCATAACACTAGAATTTCCATAAACTTTGGAAGTATAAGCATTGGCATGTTTGGTTAATATCATAATAATCTTACAGATCTATAAGAAATTGACTTGGTACATAAATACCCAATGCTGATTCTAGGTCCACCATTTATAAGCTGTGATTTATAAGCCAACATATTTCATAGCTCACTCCATGTTTTTTCTTTTATACAATGATGTTTTGATTCTATGATAAAATAAGTTTGACTACTAGCTACAAAATGATAAGTAAATATAAGAAAAACAACTTACTTGTTAGCATGATGTTGATGACAACATCTTCCTCAGTGGGATTTTTGAAAGGTATAATGACAGACGATTGAAGACCAAGATGGGTGGTTACTTTTTCTGCATCTACAGGCTGGGGGAGTAGTCCTACTCCACAGAGGCAGAATTTCCATTCTTTAAACTGGGGATAAACATTCATAAGATAATGATCCTAATTACACACATTTAATTACAACAGTTAATAAATGTAATACACATAAAAATTTTGGCAAGTAAGAAAAGGATCATTTTCAGTATTTAACATGTACTCTTTCATCTTTCTTTTCCAAATTCCTTTTGATTTTACTGAAAAATCAGTCTGTTTTTAACATTGAAAAAAGAGGAGCTAAAAGACCACTAATCAAATATGCAACATATTTCAATACATATAAGGTTATTTATACCAACAAAAAAGAATCTTTAATGGGAAATCTTGCGTTTCTATTCACAGTATGCTTTAAAAACAATTTGTCTAACAATCTGGGTACTACACACTGCGTGAAGTTTCCAAAATTGCAGGGTGAGTTGCAAACAAGATTAAGATACCCATTACATAAAGGAAAGTAAGGTGAAGCATACACTAAATTCAAATTAAAAGGAAGTGTGTACAACTGCATGGGATATTATTTATCCTCACCATCCAATACATTTAATACATTTTCTGTTATCGCATGAAATGGATGAATGGCTTAAAAATTATGTGAAGGAGATTGAATATGGCCCTTGTTTTGACCTGGATTTCATAAGCCTACTAAGTTCTGTTTGAAAATGTTTTCTTTGTGTTCATTTAGAATAAAAATCCCTTGAAAGTATAACAGATTGTGATTTGGTTCTAGATATTTTATACTTTACATCAAATACTTTGTTCATGTTACAGATGGATGAAAAGGTCATTGGTAAAAACCAGTGATCAATTGTCCTGGTTTATAATCTCTTGAACTACATAGATGTTTCCAAGCTTGAATTCTAATAAAAAGAAGGAAACTTGCTTTAAGATTGCTTCAAATTAGGATAAACAGTGGCAGGAAATCCATAAAATGCCATCTTTAAATAGGAAGAATTAAAGGCAAGATGGACTTCCATTTTATCTTCAAATGACTATATTACTGTTGGTCACAGACTGTATTCACATGATATAAGTTTGCTATACTTTCAGTTATGTTGCCCTAACTTGATTTCATATAATTAACTGACAAATGAAATCCAGTTACTTTCAACCATTGGGGATGAACTAAATTATAAAAAGAAGGTCGTGTTCATGTTTCCTTAAGTGACATGGAATATTGAGTTTCCATGTTAAACCATGTCCGGTCACTTTTGAGTGCTGATATCTTACAGTTGCCCTAGGATTGATTAAATTATCCACTTAAGTTCAGATAGGGAAATTAAAAAATAACCCAGCAAACATGCACATTAAAAAATAACATTTTCAGCTTATATTTATCTCAAACTTCTACTAAAGAAGAGACAATAAAAATATAATTCTGATATTCCTAAAAGATAAAGCAAGGGGAGGTAAAAGATAGTAAATCTGGCTTGCGCATTGAGCAGAGCCTCCAGAAAATTAAAACTTGCTGAGAATCAACAGAACTTTCCATAGATGCAGCCTGCAAGGATTATAGACTCATGCTGGGTTAGAAAACCATTCTGATTTTTTATCTTTTCATTTTTGCTATTCTGACCTTTAGAGGAAACAAGTCACAGAATCATATATAAATGCAATAAACAAGGGCAACTGTTTGAAAATTAAAATGAAACATCTGAAAATTAAAAAAGAAAATCTCAGAACATGTTTGAGACCAATGAAAAGTTCCAGTTACCACATCTGGTGCATTACAACTGCTATTCAGTAATGGAATCTCATTTAGAGACTCTGGTAGCATAACAAATTCATGAAATCTGAAGTTGTGATTACTTAACCAAATTAATCTGAGGATTCAAAATCTGCACAAGTAACTTGAGCCCAGAGTTAGATTTTTAGAATGCACAGCTCTTCATATAGACCTAAACAGAAGTCAACAAAGAAAACAATAAACCATAACCATTTCCCTCTGGTCAGCAAAGATGCACAATCGGAAATAGTTTGTTTATCCTATAAGCACTGCCATTAGTTGATTTTAGATTAATTGGCTACTCAGTTGTACATATCAGTTCAGATAGATTTGATCAATCAAAAACTGAGAGGGATAGAAATCTATGCTTTCCCCTAATGGTAAAAAGGTATTCCAAACTCTTAGATGTGGAAATATAATCTCTAAGTTTCATTTTTAAAATATCTGCTTTAGATGCCTGCTCATACATAATATATACTGTTTTTTCAAAAGTTCATTCAATTAATACTTTATGATGAACTGGTTTTGCTTGCAAAAGATGTCAAATGAATGAGTTAAATAAAAGAATAAGACTGAATCATTCAGGGATAAAAAGGGCAAAAATAAATCACAGAGGTTAGAAAGATACATTGAAAAGGTTGAAGGGGTCTGGACCCAGAAGCTGAACAGAGGAATTATTGATTCAAGTCTAACCATAGATGAATCCTCAGAGATTTACTACAACTTGGAAAGAAGATATTAAAAAATACTGAAATCAAGCCCCGTGTTCTACTTATTCACAAACAATTTGAGATGATTATTTACTTGTTTGAGTTCTTTCCCATTCAATAAAGAATTTAACAGTAAACATCTCAGCTATTCTAAAGCAATTAAGATGCCAAACTAATAATAGCCCTGCTGATGTGCAAGACCATCCTTGAATAGATACAATTTCCACCCGAAATGCAAGCAACTAAAATGTCCCCAATAATTAAGATGATGAAGCTCTAAACCCCCTATTAAGCAGCCATTTAAAAGATCAGTCTTGAGGCTGGAATTGTAGCTAAGTGGTAGAGTGCTTGCCTAGTACGTGTGAAGCACTAGGTTCAATCCTCAGCACCACATAAAAATAAATAAAATAAAGGTATTGTGTCTATCTACAACTAAAAAATTGTTTTGAAAATCAACCTTGTTAAAAGTATTTATTTACAAGAAAATAATATCCTCTATACTTTTCCTTCTGTATGAGGATTACTATTGGTTTTCTTTAATCTTTTCTATAATCAAACATATATTTATAGTATTTATTTCAGGTCAAGTATAACTGAGCTACCATTTAGGATATTTGACAGTTTGATACAATTTTTTAAAAAATAAATGACAAAATATTTTTGGAAAGAGGACACTTCAATCACCAATAGGTCCCACATTGACATGAGGATCCTTGAATTATACTTGTCTCTACTGTCACTCGAACCTCAGGCTTCTGTGACCTTGGTGTCCCCTATGATATAAAATATATTTGCTATTTACTTTCCTCCCCATCACTATTTGAGTAGCTAAAAATAATAATAAATGTAAAAAATTACATAAATCTTTTATTGACAATAAAAGAGTTACCAATCACTTGGAAAACTATAGGTAGCTGTGAAAAGCAGTCATAAAAATGAAATGAAGCCAGATATCCTGGGTTTAGTTCTTAGTTAAACCTTTTACTGGCTACTTAATCTTAATTCCTCTGTCTCAGAATCCTGATCCATAAAATTGTTGATGACAATACTTCCTATATAGAACTGTAGTGAAAATGAATTGAAATGATTCTTACAATGACATGTAGCACATTTAAAGATGCTTCAAAATGATAATTATTTTTAAAATAATTATTATTCAGGAACACTGTACAGATGAAATGGAATAGAAAATGTAACCCAATATTTGCAAGATTGAACTCTTTATATTTTTATATGTAAGTCCATGGAAGGTTGAGTAGTAAAGCCCAACACAGAGCCTGAACATATATACCAGTGATTTGACATTTACATTAAAATTTTGACATTTTAAGCCTGAGTAGATATTCTCCTTCATTTAAGTACTCTAAAGATTTTAAAATACCTCATTTAGGTGCTTGCACATGGATAATGTATGCTATGTTTTGAAAAGTTTATTAATTATTTACAATGAACTCATATTACTTGTGAAAGATGTCAATTGAATGAGTTGGATTTATTTATGTTTTAATTTTGAAATTTCACTAACTTGACTTAGTCCACGGATACTCTTATCATACCTGAGCACAGCAGAAGTTGATACAAGTTTCATGACCAGCTCTTCCAAGCGCAGAAGGATAAAAGTAAATACATATCTCTGTAGTGGAGTGAGGAAGTATAATCAGCTGTGTAGATTCAGAAAGAAGCAAAAGAGAAACAAAAATCAACATTTTTGATTGAGGTGGCATATTTGTGTGCTAGTTGAATGCAGAGATGATGTTTGTGTGATGAATGTGCAGCTTTGTACACATTATCTGTTCTCAGTATGGCTGTTTATGAATATTGATAAAAGGGCCCATGATGACCACTACTGCATGGGTCTCATGCCATGTTATTTCCCCAGACAATGACCACAGGATTACTTGCTGTGTAAAAGGAAGTCAGGATTAATTTTTACAAGTTTATTTTACCTCCCTAATAATAGATATATGCATTTTACCTAAGGGCCTGTAGCCAATGGGCCATCTCATGGTACATGTCAAGCCACCAGGAACCTAACTTGCAGCCTTGGTAATGTCAAATGAAATAAACTGTTTCTAAACATAGAGGGAAGACATGTTTTTTAAATGTGCAATAAAGTTTTCCTCTTCATCCTATTATATACACTCTCAAGATGTGACCTGTGGTTGATACAGTGTGAGCTTGAATTCTCTCTTTAGAGAGAGGGGAAAAACAACAATGACTCCATCACAATGTAACGAAGCCTCAGGCACCTTATGTAATATAAATGCTACTCTGGGAATAATGCAGTATTTAATATCAACACATAATAGAATGAGTGACACGTGTCTGAAAAGTGAGTAAATTATTTTTCAGTAATATATTTTTCCACAAAGTCCTTGAAAAAGCAAGATTGCAATTTAGTAGCATTATTAAATCCTTGTAAAACACATCATTTTGTACTTAATAAACTCTGATAATGACCATAAAATGCAAATGCAGATTTAATTTTATATTTACTATGGAGTCGCCTCTTGATTAAATATGTATGGTTTATCTCCAGCAAGTATTTTTTTCTCAGACTGGTTCTTTACTATCTCCAATGTTTTGGGGTTATCAGTTAATACACACTTTGGGAATGGAAACTAGTTTTAATAACATTCTTAGCAAAAACAAGAAAAAATGTATTTCATATATTCTTTCAACTTAGCAAATATGACTAAATATTTTGTTCTCTCTATAGATATTGACAGATAAGGATATAAGTATCTGTGTGTATGTACATATCTGTATGGACAGATATGTATTGAGAATGGGGATGTGGAACAAGCAGATCTTTCAGCACTATCTGGAAGGGTATGTGGAGGCTGGTGGGGGCAGGAACTCAGGAAGGTCTAGAAAAGAAGTGATCTCTTGTTACCCTGAACATAAATAGTAACTGTTAAGTTAAAATTCTGTTACTGGGAAATTATTACAAAAACTGATTACTAAAATGGCCAGAAATAAAATGTTTAATTAGTATTCAGTGAGAATGAGCATGATTTTACCATATACAACTTCAAAAATTTATATTAACATGATACTGTTTTAATGATATATTGAAATTCAAGGGACATTGTATATAATAGAAAATTATATTTTTAAAAATTAAGAATTTGAAAACTTAATTAATATGATCGTGTCCTAAAATCAGAATTATAAAATACTCTAGTAGTAGTAGGTCTCATGACTTTCTGAATGTACTTACTGGTGATCTTCTGTCAATTTCTGGGACAAAATTTCCAGGATTACTGTTTGTTACTTGCAGTTCTAAAGTTTCGTGTGTAGGATTATATAAGGGAATAGTCTGTATGACGTACCTGGGAAGAAAAACAGAAACAGTGAAGTTGCTATATTCACAAACTTGTTCAATAATAATTCCATAACTTGACCATTATAGGTTGAATTGCATCCTCCCCAAAAGATGATGACATATAAAAATTATAAATATTTATGGGGTACAATGTTATGTTTTGATTGTGTAACAAACAACTGTCAATCAAAAATTAAAAGATATTACTCAAAAAAGATAAAATGCTATCCATCTGCTATCTATACCAATTAGTCAAACTGTCTATAAAATTTATGTAGCATTCAAAAAAAAAATGAAGTCCTTACTCCCAGTCCCTCCATTATCTCAGAATGTAATATTATTTGTTACCTGGAATCTATATAATTTGATGCACATATTTGATGCAAAACTCTGTGGGTTTTAACAGCATTTAATGATTGATGTTTCAACTCAGACCTGGATGATTTAAATTTTTTCTCTTCCCTGATCAGTTTCAAGCAGCTTGTGATTAGTTGAAATTGAAAAATGTTTATTTCTGACACCCTTACATTTGTTTAAATATTGAAGATGCAGGCATACACCTTGGATTTGGCTATTATTAAATAATGTCAGAAATATATTAGTGGGCTGGAGATGTAGCTCAGTGATAGAGCACTTGCCTAGCAAGCATGAGATCCTGGGTTCAATCCCCAGTATCACAAAAAATATACATACTATTATGAATAAGGTCCATTTTCCTATTTCTTTTTTGTTGACTGACAAATGACTCATCTAATTACTATAAAAAATTGAAAGTGCTAAAGGGAAGTTCTTCATAATTTCCTAAATCCAATTTATTAGCTCATTAAAATTATATGCATATCTATGAAATTTACTTCAAATATAATCAGCATTTAAATCTTAGTCTGGGGTAGGTTAATTGCTTCACTTGGTATGGCATAAGTTACAATTATATTTGTTTTCAGCAAGTAAATTTCAGATATTTGTGATTTAGCTTATCACTTTTCTTTTTTGGTACTGACTCAGCCTTCTGAGTCACTGGGATTACAATAAGTGTGCACCCACCATGCCTGGTAATATATTGTATTTTAAATAATCTGTGACTCTCAATTTTTCAATAGTGATCAGGAAACAAAACTCAATAGCTATGTAAAAATGAAATTGAAATAGCGCTATGTGATAAGAAAACAAAAATTAAGAAAATTAAGGACATTTCCTTAGCTACTTTTTGATAGGCTCTCAGATATTCAAACCATAGGGAATCAAACAGAAATTTCAGGGGCCAATGTTCTGGGCAATACATATTCTCTTAAGGATTCTTGATATTAATACTTTGACTTTGACCTTTCATCACTGAGTTTCCTGATACAAGATTGAAAACTTGAAAAAGAAATTGAAAAAATATATACCATTAGATAGCTATTTAGCGACAATGTGTATGCTTATTTTCAAATACAATTTGCAGAAAACAAAGTTCTCCTACAGTGGAGCCACATCCAGTTATAATGGGATAGTCACAGTTAGTCTTGTTCATCGAAATAAAAATTAAGAGGTATTCCATCAGTCTCAGTTCATTAATATGCAAAGTGATTTTAATGTGTGGAGAAACCTATGGTTTCAAATCATACTGAATGAGGCTCAAGGTATAGCCTGTTTACTCCCTCAGGGAGAAAAGATAAATATGATATGGTACTGCTATCTGATCTACAAGTGGCTGGAATAAGGTTGAACAATAGGTAGGAGGAAAGAACAGGAAGGGCCTCACACAGCCTTCCAAGGCACTTTTATTTCATTTTAAAGGCAATAAAGTAACCTGAAGTGGTTGGTTGTCTCTTTTTTAGATATTTTTTTAGTTGTTAATGGACCTTTATTTTATTTACATGCAGTACTGAGAATCAAATTCAGTGGCTCACACATGCTAGTCAAGTGCTTTACCACTGAGCCACAATCCTAGCCCAGTTGGTTGTCTCTTAAGTGGAAGTATGGCATTCTCAAATATGTATGTCAAAAAATTCTTGGCAACTAATTAGAAAACAAGTTGCAGTTGGAAAGGAGGGCAGACACCAAATCTACTTATAATTATTATGGTCTGATAATCTAGCTGAGAGACAATGAGGGCTTGAGCAGTAGGAATAGAGAGGAGGCAAGAGCTTCAAGAGATACTAGATGGAGAGGAGAAATGCAAATTGGTGAAAGTCTGTGTTTGGAAAGGGAAGTGACAAGGAGCACTGAGATCCTGTATATGGACCTATAGGGAATGTGGATGGCCCATTGGTGAACTGTCAGATTTATTCTGCAAGTAGCAGTTAGTATAATGTTTTACAATGGAAACAGACACAAGAGGTAACATACATACGATTTCATTTTTACCTAATATGTAAAATATACTGATACAGAAAGCAAATTAGTGTTTTCCAGGTCTGTGAGGAGGGGGCAAGTTGCAGTGACTGCTTAATAGATAAGGAGTTACCTGCTGGGCTGATAAAATGTTTTGAAAGTTGACAGAGATGTCGTTGCACAACAGTTTGAATGTACTTTAATTGCACAATAGTTTGAATGCACTGAGTTATTTACTTTAAAATAGTTAACTTTATTTTATGTACAGTTTTCCTCACAAAATAGAAACACAAATAGAAAAATGCATGAGGTAAATAATATCAGAGTATACCACACATGATGAGAGGAGGTATTGTTCATGATGCTCCCATTTCAAGTATGTGTATGTGTGTGTGTTTGAAGTTGCACAATAAAGCAGACTTTTTAGTGCAGGGTACAGTCAAGAAAGTTTTAAAACCATGGCTTGGATGACTGTTTGCATGGCAAGGACACTAAATGAGAGAAAACACACAGCAGGAAGCTTTGCTGGGAGATAATGAGACTGTAGCAAATTTAATTAAATGTTTACCATACAGATGGAGGCATGAGTCTGAAGTTCAAGAGGGGATCCAGCTGTAGCCACAGAGACTCAATACAAAATAAAACAAAATATATTTGGTCTAAAATGTGTACTTAAAACACTCATAATTACAATTTAAATAGAATCCTATTTATATTTTCTTAATAAAAAATGACTTTGCAAAAATAAAACTACGAACTGCCAACATGTTGTAATTATGAAATGAAGTGGACTCTATTTTAAAACATTCACTGAAGAAATAAATGAAAACCAGTATAAGATTTATGGGAATTAAAATCTATTTCATTGCAAACTATTATTATAACTTGATGACATTTGAAATGCTTTTTGTATCATCCCCATTTCAAGCATATCACAAGCAAGAAAATCTGTAATAGCCAGAAAAACACAAACTAAAGATGCATTTGAATGACATGAAAGTAGTGGAGAGAAGAGGACGAGTAAAAGGAGGGACAAGAAAGGCAATGGAGGGTGTATATGATCAAAGTATGTTATTTGCATATATAGATATACCACAATGAAACCCATTATTCTGTATAATTAAATGCACTAATACAAAAGAAATGCTGATTTATTGTTCATCTAGTAAGTTTTTTAAATTGAAGTGAATCTAATAGTTTCTTACATGCCAGGTTTCTAATATTTAGAGACGAAGATCGTAGATTTTACATGTGTATATTGAGGAGTGTTGATACGTATATTATTTAGGGAACAAAATTCAATTTCTTAAGAATTCAAAATGTTACTATTTTCTCTTTTAGTTTCATATTTCTTCATAGTGATGAGAATTTTTTTTCATCAAGACTGTTTCTAACTTGTTAATATAGTATAAGAAGAGGAATCAACACATGAACAATGAAAAAAAAATAATTTTAACAAATCAAGTAAAACAAGAAGTAGCATCTTCAAAACCAATTATAAAGTATACATGGGAACTCTGTCCTGTTGTTTTTTATCTTCTCTATAGTCTTAAACTACCTCAAAATAAAAAATTAAAACAGATTATACAGAATCCAAGTGGTGATAAAATACCATGAACCACTCAGATGAATGTACTTACTATAAAATTTATAAATCAAAAGATGCCTCCAATATGTGAAAGTTCCTTGTGTAACTAAATGGAATTAATTTCACTTTGTCAATGATTTATTGAGTGACTACTATCTATCTTTCTCAGATTCATTAATAATAATCTATAAGGCCAACTATGGATGATAATTAAGACTGTCTCTGACACAGAAGTTCAAGTACATAGTCCTTTTATTTACTCTGCTCTTCTCTAACTTAACACAAACCTGGGAACAACTAAATGTGTAGCCTCAAACAATGTTTCCACTGCACTCCAGACTTTTAATGACTTTCTACTCATTATACATATGTCTAACAGTCACCCACAAAATGACAATGAAATGGTCTTTGATATTGATAGCTGACATAGAAACTAAATAGAAGGACTATAAAATAAAACTGAGTTAATCTGCCTGAAGACAAATATTAGGGAAAAAGATAAACAAATAAGAAAATTTAAAATCAGCCCCCAAATACTAAATCCAAGACAGATATAGGAAGCAAAAACAGAGAAAATAGAGATGGAACAATTCAAGAATTCCAGGAACTGAAATTAATAAATCTCCTTATTGAAAGAGTCCTCTGAGTTGGGCACAGTGACACATGTCCATAATCCCAGTGATTCAGGAGACTGAACAGGGGGATTGCAGGTTTGACGCCAACCTCACCAATTTAATGTGAATCTGTCTCAAAATAAGAAATCATATAATAAAAAGGGCTGGGGATATGGCTCAGTGGTAGAGTGCTCCTGGGTTGAATTCCCAGTACCAAAAAAAAACCCAAACCAAAACAAACAAACAAACAAAAACAAAATAATACTATTCTCTAGTTACCCAGAAAAATGTATAAAAATAGAATCATGATGAGACATATCGTTAAAAATTTTAAGGACACTGGATGAAAAGATCTTACAAACTTCCAAAGAGGATAAGGATACAGGATGAGCTGGTTGAAAGACAGTTATTATCAAACATCTTTTAGTATTATGATTATTGACCTTTTAATGATATACAAGTATGAAAATGAACTTGACAAAAACGTGTTTAAAAATAACTTGAGAACTTGAAAAGAAAAATTCTAGCACTTTCTACTGGAATGAAAAAAATAATCTGAAAACTAAGTCAAATTTTCACATAACTGTTTCATATTTATTAATAACATTTATATGTGGTTATTGTCTATTAACATATTTTAAAATGAGAAATATATATATAACTAGGATTTAGTTTGTAAATAACTTGTTGAATCAGACACTGCTGGTGTCCCACTCAGTTCCCCTAGTAGATTTTTTTTACCAGTTCTCAGCCCTCATCCCCTATTTTCTGCATGCTTGCTCTTAATCTCTCATTTGAGTCCTTCAGTTGATTTTTCGTGGATCCAGGAATCCTCTCAACCCTACAGAGAGCAAAGCTTAGGCCTCATTCCAAAGATGCTCGTAGTGAATAGTATAGGAGTTCAAAAGCCCACAACATGGTTAATATTATGTACTATATATCTCAAAATAGATAAAAGATTTTAAATGTTCTCACCATTAAGAAATGATAAATATTTGAGGTGGTGGATATGCTAATTAGCATGATTTGATCATTCCAGAGTGTATCAAAAACCACATTGTACCCCATAAATACACATAATTGTTATTTGACAAATAAAAAATAAATTAAAATAGGGATCAGACCACAAAAATGCTCCAAACAACAACGACCAGTTCCTTTGCTTCAAGGCATGGCAAACTCTGAGACTTTAGATCTAAGCTCCAGAAATCAATATCAATCTCTCTTTCTTTCTCTCTCTCTCTCTCTCTCTCTCTCTCTCTCTCTCTCTCTCTCTCTTTCTCTCCCCTCTCTCCACTCTCTTTGGGATTAGGCAGTCAGGGACTATACATGCAGTTACATTCATGCTTAGCTTCTCCCCCTTTCTGTTTTCTCTATTCTCCTACTGATTTCTCTCTCTGGGATCACTTCCTTAATGAATCACTTGTAGTGACATTTTGGTTCAAGATCTGGAACTGGTAGAAATCAACACTTTTGGTGTGCTAAGGGAGAGAAATCAACTAAAAGAAACTGATTTGCCCACTAGAGTATATACTCTTTAAAAGTTTGCTATAACTCGTTTACCCTTGTTTACAGTACCAAATTTGGTGCCAGACACATAATAGGAACTTGACCACATAAGTATGAATGGTCATATGTCAAGGAATATGGTATTAACCAAATGACCAAGTGTTCATAGTTGCTCATTGCTTATCCTCTGCTCTGAGTTAAATAAACTTTCATCAGGCTTCCCTCTTTCCTATAAGCCCCTGAACTCTGCTTATTTCCAAGTCTATACAAGACGCGTGTGCACACATACATACACACACATAAAAGAACACACTCCCTTTCTCAGCCTCTGTGTGAATCAATTGACCATGGTGAGACGCTTTTCCTATTAGACCCCACTAACCATTTCCCCTTGTTATCCAGCATTCCCTCCAAAAGATTCTGTTTATATCTGCTTTCCTCTTCCTTTACCCTATAAAAGAACAATCTCTTTTCAATTTGATTTTGTGGTCCTTGCAGATTTCTGAGATGGAAGCATTCTTCCTATTCGAATCATCCCTTTCCCTTCTTTGCAATAATCCTTTTAAACAAAAATCTGTACTTACTAAAGATTTTTTTGATAAGTTTTCTACTAGACATATATTTAGTTCTTATTTTAGCACACTAGGGCTAGGGTTGTAGCTCAGAGGTAGGGTGCTTGCCTAGCATGTCTGAGGCCCTACAGTCAACCTCCAGCACCATTAAAAAAAAAAAGTTTAAATGCATTATAACAATCCTGTTGTATATAAATTTTTTAACATAAATAGTTATTCTGTTAAAGAGAACTTACTTTCCAAGGTCACATTGCATTTCTGGTATTGTGTTTGTTTTTGGAAGATCAGTAGTTAATTTCAGTAAATACCAGAACTCTTCCCCCATTTCAGGCTGGAAAATAATGCTGGGAAAAACATACAAAATATTGTCAGTAAAATGGAAGGAAGACCAATTGAGTAGAGGAAGAGCATGGAGAGGGAGAGAGGAGGGGAGGACATGGGAAAGTAATGGGGAATGAAATCTACCAAATTATGCTGTCCATATACGAATATACCACAATAAATCATACATCTATATAATTATAATTCACTAATTAAAATAACAATAATAGAAGGTAGATCAATAGAGTAGAGGAAAGGGATCAGGGAAGGAAGGAGGGGAGGTGGGGGAAAGGGAGGGGGAATGAGATTGATCAAATTATGTTGTGTGAATATATGAATACGGCATAATGAATCCTACTATTATGTATAATTATAATGCACCAATACAAAAAAATTCCTGTCAGTGGTTTTAGATTGTGTAATAGACTTGGCAGGAAAAGTAAAATATCTCAATTTGGTAGAAATAGTTAGTTTCAAATACAATATTTGACAAGTACTCCGTGATGGATTCTATTCTTATTGTGGATGTATTTTTAAACTTTTTCCTATTTAATGAGTAAATCACTTCATTATTCAAGAAAAGTAATGATATCATTAATATGTATTCAACAGATATTTGTTGAATTAGTGGGAAATATTTAAACATGAGTATTTTTAATATCATGCAGGATCAATAAGAGCTGAAGTCCATTTTTAACCATCATTGAACCAAATTTAGTTTGTTGAATTGAATGCAAGTGTACTTACATGGAAAGGTTATCAAGCGACATGTGGTTTTTAAGAGCTTCCTTTATTATGTGCTCAGCCCTGGGGGAACAGAGCTTGTGGTAATCTAAAATTATAACTGGGCTGATATGTCAGCTCTGTTGTTTTTAATTTGTATAGCTTCAAACAAGTCATTTGCTATTTGAATTTCTATTTCATCATATGTAAAATGGGAGGAATCAGTCCTACCTCTTACAGTTGTTATGAGAATTTTATGTGTTTATATATGGAAAATACATGACGCAGTGATAACAATAAGGTAGGCAGTCCATAAGTGTTAGCCCAGACTGCGCCTTTTAATACATACTGATTTTAAAAATCCAAGATTCAGTCTGTGCTCAAAACCCTGTACAGTCACATGAAAAAGATGGGATGAGCCCACATTTCTAATGGTAATCTATTAAAATAACATCTTTTATAATATGTTATGTTCTTTTCCTGTTTCATTTTATAATCTTTATCCTTTAAAATTTCACATATGTATTCATTTATTCATCTGCTTGTTAAAATAACAATTACTTAATTCCTTTTAAAAGATAATGTGCTGAAGCAGCAATAAGTTATCTTGGATTAGATTATGTTAAGTGAAATAAGCTAGGTACAGAAATATAAATACCACAAGATCTCACTTACATGTAAATCTGAAAGAATCGAATGCAGAAGCAGAGAGCAGAATGGTAGGTACAGGGGGCTAGGATGGAGTGGTTGGGTGGGGGAGTTGGTTGAAGGATGTAGTATTTCAGTTAGACTAGAAGAAGAAGTTCAAGAGATCTATTTTATGACAAGGTGACTAGAGTTAATAATAACATTGTATACTTGACAATTGCAGAGAGTACATTTCAAGTGTTCTCAGATGATGAGCAGGTGAGGTAAGGCACATGTTAATCTGCTTGATTTAATTATTGACAGTGTATAAATATTTCAAAAACATTGCATTGTACACCATAAATATATTCTATTTTTATTTATTAAAATGAGTTAATGAATTAATCTTAAAAAAGAATTATCCTCAGAAATAGAACTTCAACTAGCAAAGGGCATTTTCATGGAGTATAATTATGGAATGCACTAAGCACATAAATACTAAGTCAATTATAAAGTTGAAAATTGTAATAAGTAACCTGGATATTACTACTGAATCAAATAAGGTAGATTATTTCAATACATTTTTGAGATAATCATATTTTTGTGTATGTACATATGTGAATATATAATTCAAAAGTTTTTCACAATTATCATTCTATAAGAGCACTCATCATTATACTAGTAATATTTGTATATGTATGTGTATGTTTTCATTATAGTATAACAATCTTAGTTTAACTTTATCTCTGTTCTCCAACTCAATGATTTTTTTATTTAGTTACAAAAAAATATAGAGTAATTTTCCTCAAGGAAATTGAAAGTTTAGTCCCTAGTCGTCATAAAATCTTTTTCATTTGGTTCAGTTGCTGTACTCAGAAAGATGTGGTTACTAAAACGTGAAAGAGGGGGTCAAAGGAGAAATTTAGGAATTATTTAATTTAATATATAATAAATAATAATTTCACACTGAAGTAAACAAAAGCTAACTCCAAATTAGTACCTTTTAATCAGTAAATAGTATTAAAACATACAAAGAAATAATTTTAAAAGCTAAATTTCAAAGGGTCAATAATAAACAATAATGGTATACTCATATCATACCTTTCTTCTTTATAGCCTGTTGTTGCTGGAGAATACCAGACAACATAGTTAACACACTCTAATGGATTCAATGTGAGTTCCTTGATTCCACTAAGGGCATCATTTGTTAATTTCACATCTATATGGATAACTTTTTTTTTTGGATTAGAGATGGGTATTTCAATGCAAACGGTCTCCTAGAATGTAAAGAAGACTATTAAATGAGTCCATTTGTTATATTTTATTCTTGATCCACTAATGAATATACTGAATATATCTTACTCATTTTTAATCTCTTGTACATTTTCCTTTATTAGTCTTGGTAAACAGTAGGATTATTATTTTTAACAGCAAATAGGACACGGAGATCTATGTAACTAAATGGTAAGACAACTGTTTATAAAATTACATTTTAAATATTTTTCCACCAATATTATTACTACAATGAGGTCCATTTTTCAGTGTTTCCTCTGGCAGTAACTTGATGATGGTATTATGTCGCGGTTCACTGATTTTCTAGACAAACTCACATATTTTATAAAGCTATTATCAGACTTAGACTCCTAGGATGTTTCTAAGGATCAAACTCACAAAAAACTGAAGGAAGGAAATATGCCTAGAAACTCTGCCTAGGGCTTAAGACAAAAAACTAAAATAAAACATTTTGTCCTAGACATTTGTCCTGGACTGATACTCAGATATTTTTCAGTGAAGATCATTGTCAGTTCAAAAAAAATGCTACAGATTCTTCACAAAAGGAAAAATACTACAATGTAAGCCACTGATTTTCAACCTGTTTAATGATAACCCAGACTAAATCAATTTATAGGACAATCCTTTCCACCCACACAAATCACAAAAGTTTTACAAAACAATCCCTATTCTTACTGTATGTGATGCTCTCTGATACTTTGTATTATTGCATTCTATTTCTGAAAAAAGGCTAGATTTGATGGACTCACATTTTCAGACCTGTGCATTAGACATTTAGACCCTGGTCTAAAGAGGAATAAAATACTAGGATAAAGAACTGTTAGGTCTTATCAAATATAAGCCTTGAACAGAAAATAAAACAAAACCACTGCAAACCTACTATTTTCTTTGGTATCTACAATCCATCTAACAGGAGCAAGCCCTCATGTTACAAAGGGGATATAACATTCTAATGTTGTTTGGATCTTAAGAGTAGGGAAAGGGGATAACAGCTATGAGGCACTTATATCACAACTCCTCCTTGGCATCCTTGCCATATCCATGACAAATATCACTATCTGACCACTTCATTCTTATTCAGTAGGTCTAGACAACATCCTCAAAATTCTTTAGAGAACAACTTTCAGACAGCAATCACTGAATCTCTTTAGAGAATTTAATTCTCTGGAATTTAATTCTCTGGAGTCTCAAAAACAGCAATAGACTTAATGAAACAAAAAACTATAATCAAAAGTTTTATGCTTCCTATTAATGTGATATATCTCTAATAACAGTAGAAAATGCTTTAGATTTAATTATTATAATACTTTTGAATTTATTAAGGTTTGAATACCATTTTCTTCCAAGCTGAAACAGATAAAAATTGCATAAATGACACTTTAAAAAGGTGGTAGTATATGGATAATTTGCACTGTAGATATCCACCTGACAAACCATTGTGAAAATAATTTAAACAAGATCAATTTTCTAACTATAAATACTTCTTCATGCTATAAAATTAGATATTTTAAAAATATTTGATATGATCAATAACTGAAAGAAAGGAAACTTGTCATTTATTATTTTATGAGGTGATCAAGATTTATAAGTTTATTCTTGGAACACTTCGCTTTGTTATCTATATAATTTCAGAAATGCAAAATTATTCTTAAATAATCTAAAAAGTAAAACATATAAAAATAATTGAACTCAAAAAATGGTTAAGTGATGTTTAAGGTAGTCTGTCACATCCTCAATTCGATTTTATAATAAATAACTCTTATTCAATGAGAAGTACAGAGTCGGGTAAATTTATGTGAATACTTTATTAAAAAGTTTGAAATATTTGGCTATTATCTGTCTTGCCCAATGGCATATTCCTCTACTTTGATGAGTAGGCTTCTAAGGTTAATTTATGTTTAGAATTAAAAAACATAGTTCAGTTTTGACTCATTTGTTTTGAAACTCAAGTAAAACAGTAATGACTTTACATGGGAACTTCTAAAGCTGTCTTTCATCTTCACATGGGTTCTTTTAGGTTCAATAGAGAGTATTCTTTTATAAGGTATCCAATATTTTTCTCTTACTTGTACTTTAGGAACATTTTAGCCAACATAATGGCTGTTTTAAAAAATTGCTTCCATTTCTCAGATTCCTTTATAAAATGACTAAAATATGCATATTTAATCCTGTGGAGTATAAATCAATATTTTAAAACAGAAAGAACATTCATAAGATGTTGGAATTTAGAATGATGAAAAATTCAAATACATAAGAATGAAATATTATTTTAAAATATGCATGAACAGGTATATTGAATTTTGCATCATAAACCTTTTCTGAGGAAATTATAAATGCACATATACATTTAAAAACAAATGTAAAATATTTTCAGCATTTAAATTTCATTTACATGTATCTTATTTTCTTACAATGTAAGAAACATTTTGAGAAGTTTAAAAACATAATTTATGTCAGGTTATTTCCCTTTCTGCATCTTCTAGTAGCTAAATGGCACATGAACTAAAATCTTTCATCTTGCCCTTTGAGTCACTTTGGAGATCTGGCACCAAGGAAAACCTGATCATAATCCATGCCTTCCCACCTTTCTGTTCAGACTCCAGCCTCATGAAACTCTTTTCTTCTCCCTGCTAGGTCCCTTCCACTAAGCTCATTTTGTCCCCAACACTTGTGCATTTGCTATTCTCTCTTCCCAGGTGCACTGCCCCAGTCTTCAAGCCACCCTCAATGTCACCTCACACTATTTTTGGGGGGGGTGACAGATACCAGGGATTGAACCCAGGGGCACTGGAACACTGAGCCACATCCCCAGCCCTATTTTGTATTTTATTTAGAGACAGGGTCTCACTGAGTTGCTTAGAACCTGGCCCTTGCTGAGGCTGGCTTTGAACTCACAATCCTCCTGCCTCAGCCTCCTAAGCCACTGGGATTACAGGTGTGCACCACCAGGCCCACCATCTTCACCCTCAAGACCATCAAGTAATTTTTCTGACCATTTGTGGGAAGAAGGTATACATGACCTGCTCTTTTCAAGCCCTAAATCTAACTTCTTCTCCTGCGATCATCATTTTAATATGGCTGCTTCAGATTACAGGATGTAGGTTGGATGAGAGGCAAAACAATAGAGGTCATTCATTTTTGCTGATTGGTCTTCTCCAATTTATTTAGTAGGTTCCTCTTCTCTTCTATTTTGAATTACTCTCTGTAGACTCTTTCTCCTGGTGTTTTCCCACACTAATAGATGTATAGCAAGATCCTTTCAAACCAACCCAGGCCCAGTCTCCTTCCATTGATTCAAATAAACTTTGACCCATGAGGTCTTGCCTTATGGCAGTGGAAGTGCATCTTCCTTTTACTCTAACCATTTTTCTTCCCTTTGTGATCCTTTCTGTTTACAGGAAATCTCCAGAAAGTCAGGTGACATTAAACTGTCAGTGTCTTCTTTCTGAGAAAGGGACTCCCACTGTCATATTCAGACCATCACATATATTTTCTGGAAATGAGTGATAGTCTAAAAGATTTCTCACCTCCCTTGATATGCCAGAAACATCATTTTTCCACTAAATTTCTGTGCTCCTCCTTCACAGTATGAAGATAACACTGGGCAGCAACTGTCCAACTGAGGTTAGATGTCCCAACCCCCTTCCACTCTGGTATACTTGTGTTATTACTTTTCTTCAATAGTATGTGAGCAGAAGTGAAATATCACAGACAGACCAAGGCAATTAAAAAACTAGTGGATATTCTCTGTTTTCTTCCTCCAACTATATGCAAGAGTCACTGAGTCCCTAAAGGATGAAGGAACCACAAGATGCAAGAAGCTTGGCTCCCTGAATCACAACATGGAGGATGCCACCCATTAATCAGGAATACACACATGTGTCTTGGTCAGCTTTGTCACTGCTGAGACTACAGGATCCAACCAGAACAACTATGAAGGAGAAAAGGTTTATTAGAGGGCTCATTGTTTTGGAGTCTTAGTCCATAAAAGGCCAGCTCCATTCCTTGGGGCTTGTGGCAAGGCAGAACATCATGGCAGAAGAGTGGCAGAGGGAAGCAGCTCACATGGAAGCAGAGAGAGAGGTGCCACTGGCCAGAAACAAATATATACTACAAAACCATGCTCCAATGCCCTCCCTCCTCCAGCTACACCCTACCACTTCAGTTACCACACAATTAATCCCTATCAGGGGTCAATTCACTGATTGGGTTAAGACTTCTACAACCCAATCATTTCGGTTCTGAATCTTCTCGCCTCACATGTAAGCTTTTGGGGGATACCTTCCATCCAAACAGAAACAACATGCAATTCTTAAATTATCAAATCTTTTATTGTATCAGACTATTGAAAACGTGGGGTTTGTTACCTTGGCTAGAAATACCCTAACTAATGTTCCCTAATATAGTTATTGACTCTTAGATAAATTGTAGCAATGCTTTTCAGAACATGGAAAAAGTATTACCTATGATTCTCAGGTTACCGTGACTTTATTTGAAAATCCAAACAAAAGAAAAACTTCCTATGAAAGATCTCATTTTGGTTATTTTGTTGGTTTTCTAACTCCATTAGAATGCTAGCTCCCACAAATGGGGACCTTGCTTGTATTGTTCATCTAAACAGTGCCAACAATAGAGACACATAATAAATATTCATAAAAAACAAAATGTAATTTATAAAAAGACTTCATATATAAATCAATTTGTATATAAATCAATTATTAATATGTCTGATGTTCCGGATAATCACAACTTTTAACTAAATAATAAAACATCCATGTGAAAACATGACTCAAGGGAGTTTGAAAATCTCAAATTAACTCTGGTTACCTTCTTGCTTGAAAGTTATTTGGGAGACAAACTTTATCACCTTATTATTTTATCACTTGGATAACTTTGTCACTTGGTTGCCAGTTCATACCTTCTCCAAGAAGAAAAATTTAATTCACTGAGTGTTTGCCCTGAAAACCTCATCACTTCCTGCTGGGCTGAAGTAAATAAAGATTATGTTTTTGCCCATAAAAGCTTAATTGAGTCAATGACAATTCAAAATGCACCAGCAGGAAATATTTTTCACTATATCCTCTTTCAGTAGATAATCATGAGTTCATTATAACAGGATTATTTCTGAGGTATAAAACACATAATAATATTAATTTAAGGAAAGCTTATTATTGAGGAAATATTCAATTTTAATTTTATTCAATTTGAAAACATTATCAAGTCCATAAATAAACTTAACTAGCGGGCATTTTGAAAGTATTATGTAATTCAGAGGAAGTGATAACTATAATCTGTCTCAATAATTTTCCTACATTGAAAAGTTAGTTCCAGTAGTTCAGAACTCAGAGGAATCAGAGAAGCAGCTGTAAATTAGAAAAGCTATTATTTCTCTGCTACTCTCATCTGCATGTTACTTTATTCAGGAAAGTCATGCCTCATATTGCACCCTTTTTCCCCCAACCCACCACTGACCTGTAACACAGAGAATGTAAAAGTGTTATCAAGGTCAGTGGCTGATGTGTGTTAGAGGAAATGCAGACTGAGGATGTGACTGCGAAAAATTCAGAAACCAGAATAATCTATGGGTTTATTCATTTGCATTCAGATATATCCTATAACCTTGATGGGGAAAAAACTATGAGGAGCTGTAATGAATAATAATATACGTAATTTCAGGGGGCAGAGCCATAAGAAGTGCACCCCTAGTTAAATGTTTAAGAGTCTGTGAGTGTGTGAGTGAGTGTGTGTGTGTGTGCACACTTGTGTGCATGAGCGCATGCATGTGAATGCCATTTGGAATAGTATTTGTCTCAAGTTAAGAAAACTGTGCTCAGATACAGTTCAAATGCTTTAAAGAACCAGTGTGCAGTAATTCTTAATACAGCGAGTGACTATTTGCCATCTTTCTTTCCTTCCTTCCTTCCTTCCAACATTTGTATTTGTATAAATGACTCCAATGTTATATTTAGTCACTTCCTCAGCTGAATTTATGAAAGAAGGCAGAGGCAGGAATTGTTCAAGGAGACAGAGTATCCAAAAATTATTCACCTTTAACTTTGGCATGTTTTCTGAACTTGGATTGAAAATATGGTGTTTGAGATAGTTGTGATGTTGATTTCAACTTATTAATGTACTCCTGACTTGAAGATTTATATAAAAAGGGATTGGGGCTGGGGATATAGCTCAGTTGGTAGAGTGCTGACCTCGCATGCCAAGGCCCTGGGTTCAATCCTTAGCACCACAAAAAAAAAAAAAAAAAAAGGATTGATCTTATGTGAACTCTCCCTTTCCATCCTCTGAACTCTTTTTATTCAGAGATATAGAGGTATCTCTCACAATAGTTATAACATCCCCTGTCAAAATTTCCAGTCTTTCAAAAGCCTTCTTTATTCATTATGTGGAATTAGTACTTGTTAACAAAATCATTGATACAATAGTTTTCCTTACAAGCTAGTGCTAGGTTTTCCACATCAAGAATAACAGTGTAACAGTTTGTCATATTAACCCAGGTCAGCCCCCACACACCCTCCTCTCTACCTAATGCCTAATGCTAAAACCTTATAAACTCATTGTACATTGAATAGGATTGCTACAACCTGAAGGCAAGGGGAGGAAAGTTTACCTTTTGTTTTCTAAAATAAGCTTTTGTTGATACACTTTACATTTTATTTTATATTGATTTGAATGTTATGAGATAAGCCATCACTTCTGAAGGATGCATGCCTAGCCAGGTTTATAACCAATAAAGAGAAAATTAAATTTTTCTCAGCTAGGAGGAAAGAGAGAATACACATACTTTGGTCAAGACTTAACCTACCTCCTGAAGACACAACCCATTCCACCTCTTTCAGAGACATTTTCACTGGCATTTGGGAAGCTTTGGGGATGCTCTTCTGACCATCTTTGGGACCATAAGAAATTTGATGGGAAAAAAATTTTTGTGGTTCAATGACTAGTAAGTAAAACTTATACTGCTACTGTTAAGACATGATGATAAGGACCAAATGTCCCCCATCTTGGATATTGGAGTGATGATGCCCTTATTAGTTCTCTCTTGAGCCTACTGTGACCACAGGGAGAAGGAAGCAAAAACCCTTGTCATAACTAAAAAGGAGCTGAATCTGATTGAGTTTACTGGGGAGTAGAGACAAAGTCTGCTGGTGAATCTCACTGTCAGCCTTGGAAGAGTTAGCAGCTGAATTCCTATTCCCATATCATCTCCAAGTCACATTGGTCAACATCATATCTAGTCAGAATAGTAATATCAGTAATTGCGAACAAGGAGTATCAAAATGATTCATTGTGGCCATGTAGATAGTCTGTAAATGCAGGCCAACATTCTTGCTGCAAAGCAGACAAAACCTCTTGAAGAGCTCTCTGTGTTGAAATTCTATTCAGTCATTGCTGGAAGAAAAGTTACTGTGTTCAAATTAGTAAAGGAATCAGTCTTCAGAGCATAGGGTTTGGCCAGCACAGGTAACTTTGATGCAAAACTTAAGAGAATGGGCAAGATAGGAAGAAGGGAGAAAGAAAGGATGGGGAAGTGAGGGGGGGAGGAAGACAGAAAGAAAGAAAGAAAGAAAGAAAGAAAGAAAGAAAGAAAGAAAGAAAGGAGAGAGAGAGAGAGAGAGAGAGAGAGAGAGAAAGAAAGAAAGAAAGAAAGAAAGAAAGAAAGAAAGAAAGAAAGAAAGAAGGAAGGAAGGAAGGAAGGAAGGAAGGAAAGAAGGAAGGAAGGAAGGAAGGAAGGAAGGAAGGAAGGAAGGAAGGAAGGAAGGAAGGAAGGAAGCCGGGGGTGGTGACGCATGCCTGTAATCCAAGTGACTTGGGAGGCTGAGTCAGGAGGTTCAAAGCCAGCCTCAGCAACTTAGCAAGGCCCTAAGCAACTCAGTGAGACCCTGTCTCTAAATAATAAAATACAAGATAGGGCTGGGGATGTGGCTCAGTGGCCAAGTGCCCCTGGGTTCAATCCCTGGTTTCAAAAAAAAAAAAAAAAAGAAAGAAAGAAAGAAAGAGAGAGAGAGAGAGAAAGAGGGGGGAGGGAAGGAGGAAGGAGGGAGGGAGGGAGAGAAAGAAAGAGGGGGAAAAAGGAGAAGAGAGAGAGAGAGAATGAGAATGAATAATTAAAAGCATCCTTCCCCTTTGCAGGGCTTGATTTGGAGAGCAGAGCACCCCCAATCCCTCTGTGAGACACTTCAGTGAAGTGTAGACAGTTTAATTCTAGGTCATGGCCTTGACTCCATTGTCAGTTTAAGTAAAAGTGGATAATTACTGCTGGTTTTTAAATCTATAGACATTACGCACAGCCAATTAAGAATTTACTAATAAGTAAATAATTCAGGAAATACTCTGTCAGTTTAAATAGGTATTAAAGCCATATATTAGCTCTATAACTTTAGGAAAAAGTATGATATCTTTTATGAGCCAAACAGTGTTTTAAAATTGATAAATAAGAGTATAAGCAGCATAATAGAGGTGAGATTTTAAAAAATTTCAAATCTTTGCAGAATCTTTCTTCCATGCTTATACCTCTACATTTTCCACATTTAGTCCAAAATAGGTTAAATTTTAACATACTTGTGAAAGTACTAAGAAAGCATCTTTTTCTAGAAATGCACAAAGATTTTATTTGATGGAATTATTTAAAAGAAACCATATCATCTCTAACAAATAAACCTTCATATCTGAAAGTTGAGGGAACAAGTATCTATGATTAGAAAGGTGGAAAACTTACTGACTTAGTAACACATCACTTTCATTGGGATCCCAGGTGAGTAGAGTTAGTTGAGAGACTCCCCCCTTTTCCCACCAACCTCAGTTAAAAGTGAACATTTAATTAAAACAGCAAACATGACTACACAGTCACAAAGAGAGTAATCCAGCAGCTATATTACTTACGAAAGTAATATATTCATGAAAGGGTAATGCAAATTTTAATTGCGAAAATGAAAACATATTGGAAATGTCTCATTAAAAGAGAAGTGATGGCTCCTTTTCACTTCTTGCTCAGTCTTCTTACATAGACACATGAAGTACCCTGTAGTTGCATATATCTCAACCTGCATGGCAATCTTCACCATTCAAAGTTGAAAGTTATAGAAAACTCAATTTCTATCAGTATTTTCTCAAAGGGCTAATAACCCTTGCAGAGAAAACACCACTTCATGCACCATTTAATGAGAAGATGCATCAGATATTTACAAGTGTTTTTAGAATTACATCTATGTTTGCTAGTTTGTGTTATACTTTTCAGGTTATCTCTATCTCTATTTTAAACCTATAGTCAATAAGGAATTCAATATCCTCTCTTCTGAGGTACTATTTCATGTTCTCAATTTCTTCAGGGCCCATTTAAATTTTTTTCTTTTATGTTCTGATAAAGAGATGAATTTTAGTTCAGTAATCACCTTCAATAGCAAGAGGCTATGAAGTTAAATTCATGTCATTTAAAAATATACTTTAAGAAAGATTTTATGCTACAGAAATAGGTCAAAGAAATAGGGTATTTCTTTGAGTAAAATGATCCTACCATCATCATATTAAATTATTTTTTACTTAGAAGATGATACTTTTGCAAGCCTTAATTGAGTGCATTTCAATATTTTAAGCATTCATTTTCTATGCCTCAATGGAGATTATCCAGAAATCAGGTGGGAAAATGCTTAAAAGTATTTTATAAATAAAATACTTAAAAGTATTTTAAATCATCACTTTCTATGTATTGGAGCTTAAGTCCAAATTCTGACTAGTCAATTCTATGAAGAAATCTATCTTCATATTTGAAAGCAAAAGTAATATTTATTTCATTATGATCAAATATTTGAGTACAAACAATATAGTGATTATATTCAATTAAAACATCAGTATCAATTAACATTGTTCTCATGATTTATTTAAAATCCAGATATTTATGTGGTTTTAGAATTGCCTCTACATTTGTTAGTTTGTGTGATATATTTCAACTCATCTCTATTCCCATTTTAAACTTACAGTCAATGAGGAAGTGAATGTCCTCTTTTCTGTGGTACTATTTCATTTTACCCAGAAATCAGGTGGGCAAATGATCAACATATACACTTATTTTTATGTATTTGATATTTGCCTCTGTTAAATAAAGTTGGACACAGATTTAGTAACACTTTAATAGTTCATATTAGAAAATCTTATTCTCAGTCACTTTTACTTAAAACACCAAATCTATGCCAGTTTCTCCAAATATTTCAGTGAAAGGCCTACTGTATAAACCAGGAATAATCAATAATAAAGTGTAGAAAGCACAGTTCTGCTTTTACCATATACGTGAGAACAAGCATGTAGGCTAAGGTTAAGTTTGTTCTGGTAACTCTTGACACATGCAGATAGAATGTTAATCAGAGAGGTCATTATAAGATGCCATATAATTAACAGATGTTTTTCAAAAACATTTAAGGTTCGTACTACCGGATTTAAAAATAAAATTGCTATGATTAAATGATTTACCTCAATATACTCATTTGATATGGATGTTTTTAAGGAATAGAAATTTAGTATACAACAAAAGCTCTGTTTGCCAAATGACAGAATTTATGAACATTTAATGGGTTCTTACCAGAGCAATGCACTGCATTTCAACTGTACTTAGAGGTGGTCCAGGAAAGCTATGGATCTCAAGGTGATACCAGACTCTTAGATTGCTAAAATTATCATCTGAAAAAAAAAATGACACAAAATGAAAACTTAAGAAAAGAAACAGCACTTCTTAATATAGACTTTGGAATCCCATACTTAACATACAAATTTGAGAATCAAGAACAAACATTATTTCTAAACTCTTTTTAGTGGATTTGTTTGTCAAGAGAACTGAGGGGAGAACAAGTGGTCACTCTCATCACAATCTGTGAGCAATAAGGGAATCCCTATCCTGCATGGCCATGAGAATATCATGTCAAATCTCCTGGTCCTATGTCTGCCCCAGTAAATAATGTTTTTCCATTGAAATATACTTAAGAATGTTTTACTCTTAAGTCAAGAATTAATCTTCTAAAGAAATAAACTTTTTCTCTAATTTCCCAAACATTCATATATTTGTATATAGAATTGTCTAAAGAAGCCATTAAAATTCTCAAAGGTACATTTTCAGTATCCTAAGAACTTAGACTAAGGAGAAATTCAGGTATAAAAAATTTCAGGTTTCTCAGGATCATGAGGAAGGATGCCAGCAATCCAGCTCAAGGAAAGGCAGAAAGGGGTTTGCACCCAGTAAA
The DNA here is from genome assembly GCA_020662805.1 of Glaucomys volans. NCBI lineage: Eukaryota > Metazoa > Chordata > Mammalia > Rodentia > Sciuridae > Glaucomys > Glaucomys volans. The sequence continues at coordinate 283,971 of JAJEJO010002653.1, forward strand.
GAGACAAGGATATTTACGTTTGGGTTCCTGATTGTTTTTAGAAAAAGCAGGCAATTCTGCCACTACTGTTGTCCAAAGCCAGGTCCTCCACCCTGAAACTGGAACCCTGATCAACCACAAAGTCCAGGGACTTTATATAGTTAAGTTTTATACTTGGGTCAAATTCAATTTTTCCTCTCCATTTTTTTCTCCTCATCTCTTCAGCTTCTCATTTTGACACTGTTTGTCTTCCAGTGTTGAACTAACTCGTGTTTTAAGACGTCTTTTAGTTTCAGTAAATTGTATACATATTCACATTACTATTGTCATGATTCAAAAATTTCAAAAACTGTTAGGCTAGATTCTTTTACTTAGGTAAGTCACTAACCTCTTTGGGCCTTACTTTCCTCATCTACAAAGTAAAGGGCATTCACAGTATTTCTGTTTTCTGAAAATCTTCTCCAGAAGTGTATTATTTTTCCTGGTACTACACTGTGTTGCATTTGTATGGCATTATGTGACACAGAATGACAATGAATGACATTGTGCTATATTGCATGATGATATTTTACTGCACTGTACTGTTCTATACCACCTTTATTGCACTACATTTTATTATATTCCATTCCATTCTAATACTTTATTTATCAAAAAAAAAAAAAAACACTGAAAATTGGTGGATCTGAGCCATGCGTGTAATCCCAGCAGCTCAGGAGGCTGAGGCAGGAGGACTGCAAGTTCAAAACCAGCCTCAGCAACTTAGTGAGGCCCTAAGCAACTTAGGGAGATCCTGTCTCAAAACAAAAGCAAAAAAGGGTTGGGGATGAGATTCAGTGATTTGAGAGTCTCTGGGTTCATTGCCCAGTACAAAAAAAAAAAAAAAGGTGTATCTGAGAGATATTCAGAGCAATGAGCTAAAGGGAGTAGTACAAGAGATCTAGGTAAGTGCTGATTCCAAATATCTGTGAAAAGGTAAGGTCAAACTTACCTTCATATTCTGAATTGACTCCTGTGCTTATTTATTTTACAGATACCATTTCATTTCCTTAAAACCATCAATGTGCAGAGAATAAGGTTACCACATTCATATTGATGTGAGATCATGAAAGAAACTTCTGCTCACATTTGTATGAACTGTTCCTTCAATTTCATTAAAGTACTTTTGTGACATTTAAATGTGACTTCTCCCCCACTCAAAAAAAAAAAAAAACATCTGAAGTTTTAAAAATGAAAACTATATCCTCTTCTAGGTAGTTCATAATCATTTTATCTGGGTCTTTCCAATGCTTTAACTCACACTGAACTCACAGAGAAGAGGAACAATATCTATGAGTAAGAGATTACTTTGTGGCTCTGGGTAAGTACAACAAACAGCAGAATTACTTGAGATCAGAAGACCAGGGTTCAAACCCCAATCTCAACTTGACCACCATTATCTTATGATATTTTTGGCAAATCAACTCAACAGTGTGTCCATCTATGGAATGGGTACTATATTAGTGAAGGCTATCCAGAAGAATAGAACCATAAAGATAGGGGTGTGTGTGTTTGAGAGATGGTAGGGATGGTGGGAGTGGGAGGGAGATTCTGTAGTTTCTATTTCTCTGAAGAACTCTGGCTACTACAAATTCATTCAATAGAAATGTCTTTTCAACTTGGCTCTTTTGAACACCTCTTTCTAATAACCTCTTAAGTTAGTGCTACTCACCAAAGAACAATTCATTCTCCAGGAAACCTACCCTGACTATTCCAAGTCTCCATTATCACATTTTCCTTTGGACTTCTAAAAAAATATGATGTTTAACAATGTTCTAATAAAGTTTTAAAATATAGAAAGGAAAAACAATAACATTCCATTTTCTTTGGCATGAGAATGATGATCTTCTATTGAAATAAAAGCATATCATGTTAAAATGACACACTCATTAATATTTTATCAAAAACTTTCTGTACTTTTGTTTTGTTTTTGTTTTGGGAACCAGGGATTGAACTCAGGGGCACTTGGCCAAGCCCTATTTTGTATTTTATTTAGAAACAGGGTCTCACTGAGTTGCTTAGCCCCTTGCCCTTGCTGAGGCTGGCTATGAACTCGTGATCCTCTTGCCTCAGCCTCCAGAGCTGCTGGGATTACAGGCGTGCACCACCACACCGGCTTGTACTTTTGTTTGAATAATATAAAAATATGCAAAGATTTTCGCTTATGGTAGGCAGCTTCAAGCTGAAGTGTTATAATCTATTGATATAATAGCAGTAAAAAATTCAGAAAGTAGGCTATATTAAGTTAATCCTGAACTAATACAATAAGATTCTTATAGACATATGCAACACAAATTTGGATATGCTTATGTATGCAAAGTATAGATTTCATTTAAAAGTGAATGATGATAAAGGTTTGTGTAGACTAATCATGAAACTCTCATCACAATTAATTTACCTGAGTCTTCCTCAAGAAAAATGGGAGACAGTTCTGATGGTGATTTCTGAATGGAGAGTTCTTGATCTGTATCTGGCTCTTCCTGAGACTCAACATCATCTCTGTTTTTAACGGAAAATGAAATTATGCCTATAATACAAGATGCAAGATGTTAGATTAACAAGGAAGTAGTTTTCAAAACTGACAGGTTAGTCCCAAGTATTAAAGTAACTCTGGCTTGAAACATAAATATGAAGCCAAACATAAATTTTAGATGGTAATATCAGAATTAAACCTCACAGAAGTGTAGAACAATTTAATGGAAAATTCAAGAAAATATTTTCAAAATCTCCATTAAAATGGTAATTTTTCATCAGCTTTTCTGTAATAATTAAGAAAAAGGTAAATAATAGAACTGTGTTAGCTTTCAGAAAAACTTATTGATCCTGTATAAAACTCTTTATACATATTTTCTTCTTAAGAAATGTTTAATGCTCTATTTATTGTTTCATTTAAAAACATTAATTTTGTTTTATATATCATAATATCCCAAGCACAAATTTCCCCACAAACATTTAATATGTAAAATATTAAACATTGTGTGATAAAGGTTGTTAGTGTCAAAAACTTTCACTATCTGGAATTTTTGTCAAATTAAAATTGACTTTTAGAAGATTGGTATTAATTTTTTAAACTGGAGTTAATATACTTACAGAAATAATTCAAAAATTGGCCTTGATCTTTCAATGTGACCTTGACATAAACAAGACTTTGTACACAAACCATGTATTCCTAGTCATGCATCATAATCAAATAGCTTGGATCAATGTCTAACAATATTGTTAATTGAATATTGAATTATGGCAGTCTCTATATTTTATTAGTTGTAAAAATTACAACTGAAATAAAAATATCCAGATTTTCTTAGTTTTATTTTGACAGTGAACACCCTTCTGGGAAAATTTTTTTTTTTTTTTGGGTACTAGGGATTGAACCCAGGGGCACTCTTACCACTGAGCCACATCCCCAGCCCTATTTTGTACTTTATTTAGAGACAGGGTCTCACTGAGTTGCTTAGGGCCTCGCTAAGTTGCTGAGGCTGGCTTTGAACTCGCGATCTTCCTGCCTCAGCCTCCCAAGTGCTGGGATTACAGGTGTGCGCCACCATGCCCCACTGGAAAAAAGATTTTGAAGGAATTAAATATATATGGGCTGGGGATATGGCTCAGTGGTTAAGCACCCCTGGGTTCAATCCCCAGTACAAAAAAAAAAAAAGAGAAATTAAAATAGACATTCTTCATTCTTACTCATTTCAGTCATTATACACTCAGCATATTTTTCCTTCCTCTGATTCATTCCTCAAAGTTTATTACACTTCTATTTTCTTCTAACAAATAGAAATTGGGCAATCATTGGTAAAAACAATTCTAGAGCCCTGTACAGTTACCAAAAGACCATATTTTATAGAATAGAATGAGAAATTAAGTTCAGTATTTATCTCAAAGAATATAAATAAGTAGAGATAAAGAAGAGAACTATGTAAGCAATTATGGGTCTATTCTGTAGTTTAAGTTTTAATTGAAAGGACATTTTTAAACAATGCCAAGTAGAATTATGCCACTAATTTACACTTTTTTCCAATGTCAAACCTTTTTCTTGGAAATGTCATTTTAAAGTTATTTCCAAACAATTACCTTTTTAAATTTCACCTTATTTTTGGTTATTTTAATTATTTGTTGTGGAGTAAATAAGCAGTTGTATTATTATGTACTTATTACAAAGCATAGCATTAGGCTTAGCAACTGATTGTTACAAATGAACCTTTGAACCAAACACAGTAAGTAATAGTTTGTCACAGAATATGAGTTTCTAAAACACGATAAATTTTTTCACAAAATATCTACACGTGATTATTTTGTTCCCTATATTCTGGTCTTTAGGCTAAGGTCAACTGATACAAAAAGAAACAAACATGAATTAAATACATGATCCTTAGTGCTTGAATTTTTCAGTGATAGGAAAATTATTAGACTGCTTTGGAAATGATATAAACATAATAAACAATGGGAATGTGTCAAAACAACACTCTACATTAAGATCCAGCATTTTTGACTTAATAGAAAAGTCGTTTGTCTAAAGAGAGAATGAGAAAAAATCTAATAATAGAAATTATAGCCATTAAAGTATCTATGGCATAATTATTTTGAAAAATTTTTTTTCCCCCTTTGCAAACCCCTTTATGTAGCTGATTTTCTAAACAATGTTTCTTTCAACAACCAGTAAGACAAACATTTCCTAGAATGCAAGTTTGTTTGTTTAATTGGGGATGCTTTTCTCTAATTTCATATTAGCTTGTGAAAAAGCGATTTTCTATGGCAATAGTTAATCTGGCAAGGTCCTTGCTGTCTTTGCAACTTAGTCCCCTCATACCCACCCTGCCCTCTCCCCTGGCTTCATGTCTCACCACTCCCTCTTTTTATGAAGAAAGGCTCTGGAGGAACATTTCTGTATGACTGAGATTTTATCAATTTGTGAATTTCTCAGAGCTTATTAGTTCAATCAAGAAGTCTTTTTTTCTTTCATATGTGTTTGCTCTGTGCACATTACACATGATCAAATGAACTTAAATCATTGTTATTTCTCTAATATCATACTATCCAATATAATCTGAGTAGGCAAGGCTAAGATGGCCTGAGGAATCTTTGCCAAACCTTGTCTTCTTTTTTCTTTTTCCTTTTTGAGAGGAATCTTCTTAAGTTGCTCCCAGCTAAACTCCTGCTTCAGTCCTAAGTAGCTGGTACTAAGTAGCTGGTACTGTGCTTAGATCTCCTTTTATTTTGTTCTCTATTTTAAGCTTATTTTAAACTTATTTTCTTCATTAGGGGACAAAAAAAAAAAAAAAAAAAGGCAAGGTGAGAAAAACAAAATTAGGGGTGACCATCAAAGCCTGGAGCAAAACATTCAAGCAGTGATGGTCCAGATGGCTATTAAAACTCTGATTCTTCTTGATATATGCAAGAAAAAAAGGATAAATTGCTTTTAAGCAAAAATAAAAACTTCAGTAGACACTGTGAAGAAAATTAGAAGGAAAGCAACAGATTGGAACAAAAATTTTGAAAACATATCTGTGACAAAAGACATGTATCCAAACTTTGCACGTGTATACAAGCATATTTGTTTTTACTGTGTTTTGCTTTATTGTGCTTTGCAGATATTGTATTTCTGACAAATTGAAGGTTTGTGGCAACTTTTCTTGGAGCAAGTCTATCAGAGCCATTTTTCCCACAGCTCAGATGATTGCTAGCATGTTTCCATCAAGTATTTTTTAATTAAGTTATGTACATTGCTCTTTAGACATAATGTTAGTGTACAATAGATTACAGTACAGTGTAAACATAACTTGTATATGCACTGGGAAAGCAAAAAAATTCATGTGACTTGCTTTATTGCAATATAAGTGTGGTGACCTAGAACTGAACCTATAATTTATCTAAGGTATTTCAAAACTCGAAATTTAGCTGGGCACAGTGGCCCAAGCCTGTAATCCCAGTGGCTCAGGAGGCTGAGGTAGAAGGATTGCAAGTTCAAAGTCAGGCTCTGTAACGTAGCAAGACCCTGTCTCAAAATAAAAAATAAAAAGGGGTGGGGATGTGGCTCAGTGGTAAAGCATCCCTGGGTTCAATAGCCAGTACCAAAAACAAATAATAAGCAAAAGTCTCTGAAAATTTAATAAGAAGAAAATAAACAGAATGAGACAAACATCATTACCCTATATACATGTATGAATACACAAATTGTATGATTCTACTTTGTGTGCAACCAGAAAAATGATAGTGGTACTCCATTTGTGTACAATGAACCAAAAGAAAAAACATAAAATAAACAACCCAATAATGGGGGAAGGCAAAAGGGAAAGGATTTAAAAAGACATTTCAGTGAAGAAAATACATGGTGACAGATAAGGACACGTAAAGACATTCAACATCATTATTCATTAAAGAAATGCAAAATAAGAGCACAGTGTAATAGCATTGTATACAAATTAAAAGGGCTAAAATTAAAATGACTAACCCTCCTAAGTATGGTCTGTTGTAAAGGAACTAAAACACTAACATACTGCTTGTGGAAATGGAAAAAGAAGCAACCTCTTGGGAAACTGGTAGTTCATTTACACATTTTGTACTCAGTTACCAGGTGATCTAACCATTTCATTCATAAGTGATAAATGCCAAAGGAATGAAAGCATGTTTCCATACAAAGACTTACACATGAATGTGCATAGCTTACTTTTTAATTTTTTTGTAGTGCTAGGAATGGAATCCAGGGCCTTGCATGTGCTAGTCAAGTGCTCTACCACTGAGCTACATCCCCCAACTCACAGCTTTGTTTTTAATTAAAAATAAAATGGGAAAACCTCACAAATGATCATCAACAGACAAGCAGATTAACAAATGTTGATATACCTTCCATAGAATATTGTTCAGCATTAAAAGGAATAAACTGTTGATATGCATACCATATAGATGGATCTCAAAATAAATATTTTGTACAAATATAGCAGCCATAAAGGGTGCACACTTTATGATTCATTTATATACAATGTTATAAAATACATATAAAATGATAGGTAACAAATGTGTTACCTAGAGTTAGGGTAGCTTGAGATATGAGGGATGAAGTTGGGAAAAAAGGACCAAAGATGGGCACAAAGAAATTTTCTGGAGCACAGATATATTCATTATCTCAATTGTGTCAAAGTCTTCATAGGCATGAGATCCAGAGAGTGAGAATGTGCATGTGTTAGAGAAAAGCTCAATATTTTTAATAAAAATGCTAAGTGTGCCTTACTAGTTCAAAATTCAAATATGAAGACTTTAATTAGAATGTCCTGGGTGAATTCATCAGCCACTAGATCCTTCTTCCTAAAACAATGTGAATTTATACTCAATAGATCATTGACTGCCTGCCTTGCACTCCCAGGGAGAACTACGTCTCTAATACATAATTGAGAATTACAAGTAAGTGCTGTGTCAATTTAACACGGGCCTTGTGGTAAACACTGGTGTTGTAGGAGTGTCTTTCCTTCCTCTTGACAAAGTATATGCCCTTGCCAAATTTATGCTGTACTTCAAGGTCTAAATCTTCCTTGATGGTGGTTCTTATATTTTATTGCACTCCTTTTATGGCATTACTGAGCATGCTTTTCAATATTTTAGAAACAATTTCTGAAATACATTACTTCTGTCATTCAATATTGACTAGATACCTGCTGCTATGTGCCTGGTGTAGGCCTAAAGGCCAATTCTGGCCTGGTTATGAAAAGGCAGAGAAAGCAGTATGAGACATCACTCATTGATCTATTAACGTAAATGAATTTATCTCTAGCCAATTATTAAAATTGGACATGGGGCTAGAATTAGTACATATCTTGATTCCAGGGTTGTGGGGCTGGAAGAAAAGGTCTAGTGCTCAAAAACCCTTGAGAGCATTATTATGCAAGTGGCTAAAATCATCCTGAAACAGAGCTCAAGCTGTTTGGGAAAGCACAGAAGATAAAAGCACAGAGGAGAATCCAAACTACCATGAGAGAATCTAAGCAAAACTAATCTATTCTCTCTGCAGTGCCTCAAGGTCCTGCCTTTATAAAACATTCCTTTCATCTAAAAGAACATGAAATACTTTATTGCAACCAACACTTGCTTTCAAAGACCAGTGGCACCTGATTAGTCTGTATGCTTCTACAGCTATTGCAGTCCACACTGGTAATGGGAATAAGCCAACAAGATCCAAACTCAGCTTTCGGTCAGGCTTTTAATAGTACTCTTCCTGGCTTTTTCATTGAGAAAAGTTAGGATGGAGTAGGGACCAAAACTCCAAATTCCCCATCTTCCCATATTATGTTAGGAAATTTTCAAAGCAGGAATACATAGTCATAGTCATCTAGCATTTTAGCCATTTGGCTGCCAAATTAGGAAGGGAACAGTGAGGAGAAAGAGAAGACAGAAAAAGCAAAAATCCATGTTTTATAACGTCTTGAGATTTTCTGTGGTATCATATTTACTAAGTTTCTTTCAACATTAAAGAGAGACAATAGGGGCTGGGGAGGTAACTCAGTTGGTAGAGTGCTTGCCTTGCATGCACAAGGCCCTGGGTTCAATCCCCAGTACCACAAAAAAAAAAAAAAAAAAAAAAAAAAAGAGAGAGAGAGAGAAAGACAATAGAGTAGAGTGATATAAAGCAAATATTCGGGAACCAAATTTTACAGGTTCAAATCCCACTTCTGCCATTGACAAGTTATATTACTGTCAACAAGTTCTCTCTGCCATGGTTTCCTTTTAAGTAAAACAAGATAAATAACAATACCTATATCAAACACTATTTGAAGATTATAGAAGTATATGTAGTGTTAGTAGCTATTATTAACAAAGGAAACATGTTTGTCCAACAGTTAGTAGAAGACATAAAAAATTAAACTGGTAATAATTCTAATTCTAATAAACTTTAAAGAGTATGCATAGCCTTTCTAAAAATACATATAAATGGTAGATTTTACATTTGTATCATGCATCTCCAAAGCCAAATAGATTCTCATATAGCTTTCTTCCAGGACCTGCTATGTTTAAAGAATAGAGGTAAATTTATATAAACACAGTGTTCATGTGCAAATGATGTCTCTACATAATTTTTTGCAATGTCAGAAAAGACTCTTTTCAAATGGGAGGGGTAGATGAATAGAGATGGGAGATAGTATATTTAACAGGACAAATCCTCTACTAGATGCACACTTTTCGTATATTCCCATTTAATGACCATAACCATCTTGAAAGGTTAAATGTACTCTGCAATTAAAAAATAAGAAATCTCACATTCAGTAAAGTTAAGTGAATTATCCAAAGTCACATAATATGAGAAGGACATATGGGGGTGCTGAAGTAATGTTTGTCAAATCATAAAATAATGAGAGTGGCTAATATATGTTTATTAATTTCTTTGCCTTCTGACCTAGGTGCTATGCTGTATTAAACAACCATTGATCGAATAACAACTGGTGATTTAGGGAGTATGCATATTGTCATTCCATGAATGAAAAATTTGAGACTCTGGGGTTTGAATAACCTAGAGGAGCTTCCAGAAACTGAAAAATGATAGGAGGAAGGGGATTCTAAGTCTATTCTTCATGTAATATTAAATTATAAAAAACAATCATGTTGGTGACAGCCTTTGTTTTAAAAAGTTACAATTATTTAAGAAAATACTAGATGTTCCCAAGATACATAAACTCAAACCAAAATGAGATTTTATGTAAAGAAATCCTCAATTGTTACAGTAGTATTCTTTGAAGTTCTGATAAAGCTACATATTACTTAAATGACAAAAATGAAGGGATGGATCACTTAGGACATAAAAAGTAACTTGGTTTGTATTTTAGAAGAAAGACAAATCTTAAAGAGCTCTCATTATAAAAGAAATTATTTCCTGATATTTTAAAAAGAAATACTTAAAATTATTTTATAAAAGTGAAAATGAAATAAGCTTTTTATGGATATATTTGGTGTTAAAGAAACTTCTCTTAAACTAACTCTATTGGTTTTGAGATACAAGCTAAATCTAAAATACATATATAATGCTAATTTTATCCTGAAATATTGTTAAAGGGAAATATTATGAAAACATTGAAAGTCAAGCTTTTGATGTATGAATATACTCTTTTGCAACAAAATAACAGTTAAACAAGAAATAGCAATGTACAAGATACATAATTTTGTCATTGTAATGCGATGGATAACATGAACACACTGCCCAAGCTTTAAATGAAAAATGAAAATGTTAATGACACTACTTTTGCTCAGCATCACATTCTGAAAATACATGTGACAAATGGCATTCTTCATCAAACATAACCTAGAAATTATATTTGGAACTGAATTTGTCATCTTAAAGCTGGTCATTGGTAAAACATGTCTTTGAAAAAAATATTGGGAATAGCAGGTGTCAATAAGAAAAACTACTTCTATCTTGTTTAAATGTAGGCTTAAAGGAAGAGGGAGGGAAAAAGGAGGTACTGGGTATTGAAATGGAGAAAACTATGTTATGTGCATTTATGAATATGTCAAAATGAGCCCTACTATTATATATAACAGCAATGCACTAATAATAAATTTAAAAGATAATATAGAACTAGGCATAAAATAAATGACCTAAAGGTCAGATTATTTAGAAAACTCATCTTTGGAATGCAAAACTAAATTTTATTCTGGGACATTTAGAAAGGAAAATATAAATTATAATTAAAATTCTCATCATATATATATATATATATTCTAGTGTGACTTACAATAATATTTTATTAGTGAATTTGATACCTTTGAATACACCACGTTTCCAAGGGCACACATGTAGAATGTATGGAGCTGAATTATCAGGGTCTACAGTGATATATGGATTTCCCCACACTATTGGTAGATCTGATGATACCTAGAAAAGAGAAATGAAAAATAAGAATTGTACAAATTTTTATCTTTTGATATGTTATACTACATGAAATTAATGTGACAAGCTAAAATACAGAACAATTGAAATTTAATTTAAATACTTCCATTAAAATTATTCACTTTTCAAAGAACAGCAATCAGGAAAATGCTATATATAGTGGAGGAAAAATCTAAGAGACTTATAAAAAAACAGAATAAAGGAAATTATTCTTACAGAAAATCAATGTTTATTTTCTGCTGCTACTTTTATCAAGGTCATTGATGCTCAGAAAATATAAATATCAGACTGGGGATATAGCTCAGTTGGTAAAGTGCTTGCCTGTCATGCACAAGGTCCTGGGTTCAATCCCCA